>JANHFP010007522.1:13227-27593 GCA_032468135.1 Calamaria suluensis | reverse complement strand
ATGGAGTTTAAATGGCTGTTCACCGCCCTGAGTCCGCGAGGAGAGGGGCGGTATATAAATCACAACAAATAAATAAAATAAATAAATAAATAAATAAAGTTAGTTGAGAAAGAAGTAAGCAATTAGTAACAATGCATGAGCTGGTCAAACTTAGGTCTTTCCGGTGGTGGGATTCAAACTTTTTTACTACCAGTTCTGTGGGCGTGGCTTGGTGGGCATGGTATGGTTTGGTGGGTATGGCAGGGGAAGGATACTGCAAAATCTCCATTTCCATTCCACTCCAGGGGAAGGATACTGCAAAATCCCCATTCACACACCATTATGGGATCAGCCAGAGGTGGTATTTGCCAATTCTCCAAACTACTCAAAATTTCTGCTACAGGTTCTCCAGAACTGGTCAGAACTTGCTGGGTCTTTCCCTTCTGTTAATCAGCCATTACCTGAGATGAAAATATAACTTTTGCAGTACTTGCCTTAATATGTTCTCTGTAGTCCTGCTGTGGCATATGGATTCTGCCAAAACCTGATTGGGGATCTTGATAAAAGCTAAATTGAATTTCAGCTTTATATTTAATGGAAATTTGGTTCAATAAAACTGGTTGATAGGCTCTTCTTCATTTATCTGACATGCAGTGTTCTTAGTTGTGGGTTAACAGAGCCATTAAAGTAATGTAATTCCAAGTTACCATGCAATATTTAGCCTTCTATTAGCCTCTGGACTCTAACAATATTGAGAGGTAGACGGTTCAGTCCCCTTTTTTCCATATTAACATTTTCAAACAACCCACTCAAGAAGCTGAAAGAAATGTCAGAGGGAAGATACAACTTTAATAACAAGAGTGTCAATTAAGTAAGCTAATAAATAATATCAAACCTGTCTCTCTTCAAGACATTAAAATACCATTTATTTATAAAATTCCCTCCCACTGACAAATTTATAAACTACGTAAGGTGATGCAAATTAACTGTGAATGTTAATAATTACCCTGGTGGCAAACACTAGGCAAAAAAAAAATCATCTATGATAGGTTCTGAAAAGTTTGCATGCATGGCTAAGTGCATAATCAAATTAATGCTTTGTTGAGCACAGCCAGGGAATTTAAATATAGAATGTTCTAGGAACTCCCCCACATATACACAAACATCGGTTTTCATCGAAGAATGTTTGAAAGTTCTGAGTTCCCTGCATTAATTCTGCAGTATAATAACATTTAAATTTCTCACAGTGTTTGTTTTCAATATTTATATATATTGCTTCTCAGTTTCAATTTATTATGTCATCATTATCTCTTAGTTAAAATAATGCCGCATGATTGGGAGCCAAAAAGGGAGGGGAAAAAAGAAGCGAGTTGAAAAAAAAACAGTTGAGTAATAAACTAAACAAGAGCGCTAGTTTATGAATTTGTAATAGACTGTTGCATGAATAATTGCTCTTAGCTCATACAAGCGAGAGGCGCATTGGGAGCCTAGAAGTTTGTAAAGATAAAAGTCGTTCCTGACTGGAGTGCTCTATAAATAAATGAATTCCTAGGGTGCAACAACAACAACTTAGCTGACTGTTTTAACATCTTATGAGAATTGTTATTGCATTATTGTTATTACTATTATAATGTGCAGTGTGTGTGTGTGTGTGTGCATGCACTTGTCTAATTAGAACTTGTGTAGGGGCACCATTGTGTCCTCAAGCTTTTCTTCAGTGACCACTAGATTTCTGCCCTTTATGATATCTTGGTAGAAATTGTAAAGAAGGAGAACACACAAAATGAAGCACCGACCTCTTCTGGCAAGTTTTTGTGGCTGAAAGGAGACTCTCATTTGAGCATCTTAAACCTTACATGTTTAAGGTCATCCTTTCAGAGATATTTCCTTTATCTAAAAAGAGAAACAGAATGGCCAACTGTGGGCAAAATGAGTGACTTCTGATTTTCTGTCAGCTTCCCCATTGTTGGAAGCTTGCAGGGTACACTGGAAATCTCCTTCCCTTCCCTTCCCTTCCCTTTCTTTTTCTTCCCTTCCCTTCCGTTCCCTTTCCTACAAGTGTAAGAACTTTTTCTGAGGCCCTAGTTAGTCTCCCCCAATAATATATTACATGGTTCATATTCACACACACACACACACAACACACAAACACAAATACATGGCCTACATTTCCCGTATTTGCAATCTTGGAGCATCATGTGCCTATGATTGTTGAAAATTGACAATTCAGCTTTCCTCCATCCTATTTGAGCCATAAAAAGCCTCCCTCAAGCTTCCCTTAAAGGATTTGCAATGAAGCCATCCCATTTTTCAGTCCTTCCCTCAAAAAGAATTATTATGCCACCCAGAGTTACCTTGAGATGGGTGGCTTATATTTATTATATATTTTATATATGTTGTTAGTCTTTCTAATTGCAGTGTCTCCAGATGTCAACTCACTGTACGGGGTATTGCTCCCAGGGCACCAATTATAGGGATCACTTTTGTTGGCTTTTTCCACAGCTGTTGTATTTCAATCTGCAGGTCCCTATACTTTGTGCTCTTTTCTAATTCATTTTCATCAATACTGCTGTCCCCTGGGATTGAGATTTCGATGAAGTGCATGAAATTGGGCCCAATGATAGTAATGTCTGGCTTATTGCACTCAAAGCTCATATCCATCTGTATTTTAAAGTCCCACAAAATCTTGATCTTACCAAGGGCATTTTTCATGATTTCATGCTTCCAGTAGTCTTTGCACACTTAGAACTTCTTGCATATGTGCCAGTGGATGATCCTGCTGACGTTGTCATGTTGGACACGGTACTCTGTGCTATTTTGGAGCATCCACTGATTCACAAATTTTCTTAATAATATAACTTATTTCCATGGTCTTATTAATGATCTCTCATATGTATATTTATGCATGTTAATCTTTCTGACATTAAGAGCTTGGAACCAATAATTGTGTCTGGCCAAGATAATTTAAAATAAAAGAGCAAAATCTATTGTTGGGATAAGTATAATATCCAGTTTCTTGAATGGCTTTTCATATTTCATACTTCGGACTTAGAAGAAGAAAAAAAGATTTCAAAAATGATAATTTTCACTATGCAAATGTTAATATCATTGTCATTTTGAGGTATCTTGTCCTCTTTTTCTCAGCTTAATTATTTACTGCTTCAGAGTAAAGAAGCATTTCTGCACTAAACAGGCACTTCCCACTCTGAATGAAACGTGATTTATTCATGATCAAAGATGGAGCCATGTCACAAAGCAGAGAGCAGACGAGAACATGGAAATCAGTTCCTTGTTTCTGAATGAAGATCACCCTGTTTAAAATGATAATATATGCACCACTGTAATAACTAGGGAACTGCCTTGAGAACTAGGCTAATCCATATTTATAAATCTGCTTCTACTTTTCTGTTATGTATTTAATGAACATCTGAATTATATAAAATTACTCTGCAATAAAAAATGTACACATTCTTGACAGTTGCATCTGTGTTTTTATTGTTATTTATACATTGTAATCAATAAGCCAATTTACAAAATATTAGATGGTAAATCACTAGGCTTTGTTGGAATGTTTTCCTTATATATTACAATAAATTTAAATTAAGGGCTGATGAAATATTGTACAGGCAGTAGCAGAGCAGTTGTACAGAAGAAAAAAGTTGGCTAGAAACAAATGTGCATCGCAAACGTGCATATCAAAAAAATGTGCATATCAAGTAAAAAAAGACTTATATGCATAAAAAAACATATGTGTAATAAAAACAAAATCCCCAATTAAGGAGGCATCTGTTTTGACTCTAGATAAAGAAACATTTATTTGCAAAAAGCTAAAATAGTCCATTCTATTGACAACAATTGGCTAAATCTTTAAGCTAAAATCAAGCTATAAGAAGGTAGGTAGAGGAACAGGCCATCACAACCTCCACTCAATGTTGTAAGTACCTAAGTAAATATATAGGTAGTCCTTGACTTAGAATGGTTTGTTTAGCAATCCTTCAAAGTTACAACAGCACTACAAAATGTGATTGATGACCGTTTTTCACAGTTATGACCTTTGCAGCCTCTCCCCATGATCAAAATTCAGATGCTTCATATTTAAGACCTTTGCAATATCCAAAAGTAGAAATCCGCCTGTCATCTGCCTGTAATCTTGTCTGTCATCTGCACCACTCTCTGCACTGCCTTGAGTCCGAAGCAGTAATGCACCATAGTTCAAAGGCCTCAATTCCTTGGCACTCAGCCTTCCTTATGGCCCATAGTCTAGTATCCCCTAAAGTACTACTGCCACCAAAATGAATAAATATTAATAAAAGTTAAAACAGAGTGCCTTACTAAGGAAGACCAAATTCTCTGACTCAAAACTGGGGCTTCTGCAGGTCTATAACTTTAGTTAATTTATTTATAAGTATGCTATAAGAAGAAATTAAGTCAGAGGAAATTGCTGTAAATAAGCACTTAAGTTGTTGCAAATAAACACAGCTTAACCTTGCTTTACCTTGTTCATGTTTTCTCCATAAATGTTATTTCAGTATTGAATAGCATGCAGAATAATACTTTTCAACCATGGTTTCATAATTAAGTCCATAAAGTAGATAGGTATGACAGAGAAAGTATCTACATATCAAAAATGTACATAAAATCAAAGCTGTGGAGATAGTATATAGTATATCCAAATGCACTGTAATAGAAAGCCACTTACTACAGAGCAAACTTTGCCTTTAATGGGGGCATCTTAGGGCAATGCATTTGCCAGAAAAAGATTTTATTTTGATGTGCAAAAGTTCAGCCTTCCTCCAGATAATTTCAAATCTTAGCTCATGTTAAAAAGAGGGGGAGAAGAGACTGTGAGTTCACTTAAGCATGCATTTATCTTCCATTGCTAGAATGATAATCCAAGCATAAATTTCTGGCATACTTGGTTACTAAGGGAATATTGGTTGTTTCAAAATATCACTATTTCCTTTTCAATGTACTTCATTTCCAGAGGTAGGAAAATAAGAAGCTATTAATTCAATTAATAGTAGCTATTTCAACGAGGGAATCTGATTTATGAGCAATGCTTCCTTCAAGATGTTGCTTTCATTTGACAAAGAAGCTTTGTGGGGTTTTTCCCCCCAGGCTCAGTTGTTTAATTAAATATAAACCTTCTTCTAACTCTCCAATAGTTTCCCTCTTGCAAAATTACTACTGGAGTCGCATGATTGTGAAAGTTTGTCCCCACTGATTGACCAATCCATAATGTACTAATTGAATGACCACTTAAAATCATGAACACACTACTGAATTTGGTTAACAGATAAGATCACGACCATATTTTTCTTTTTGCCCAAATCATCTGTCTGAGTTTCTGAACTAGAAATTTTCTAGGTTTTGATTTTGATATGTATATATTGTAAATACTAACTTTGGCTGCGGATTTTTGGGAACTAAAGAATTTGTACAGAATAATGGAAGTCATACATTCTTAGTTTTATGATGTACACTGCCTTGAGTCTCTTGCTGAGATGGGCAGCTATAGACATCAAAATTAAATAAAATAAGTAATGCTTCTTTTAAACATATGTTCTTACAAGGCTTTATACTTACTATGTTTTGGGAGTGTGCAAAGTTTGCCCCCACCCCCTCCTAGAAGAATGAAATATTCTGGCAAATATTAAAAAGGCATAATATTATATTTCCCTGGATGTAAAAAGGAGAAACATGTTTTTAAAGACAAAGCAACTTTCTGAAGCTCCCTGCTACCACTTCAACTCCAGGATGATGGGATTAAGGCATGGCCCTTAGGACATGATAAGATTCACCCTCTACCCATCTCACCAAATTGCACCTGGGAAGATTAGATCACCCAGCGAGGCTCAACCGAGCCTGGGACACAGAGAGCCGACAAAGTTAGCTAAGAGGGCCGCCCCCTGGCAGTCTGACAACCAATCAGAATACAAGCTCAAATTCAAAGCTGAACACACACACTCTCTCTCTCTCTCTTTCCCTCCCTCCCTCCCTCCCTCTCTGTTTGTGTGTGTGTTTTTCAAGCAGCTGAGAACAAGGATTAAACCACAGTTAAATAGTTTGTGGAGTTCAAGATGCTGTTAGCTTAACAACTTCCAGTTACTTTAACCATGAAAGGTGTCTTGATGGGAGTTAAAATTTAACAATCTGCACTCCCTAGAGTATCTACTCAAATTAATCCAGATGGCAGAAAATGGCCTAATATTTAGAACTGCATCCCTTTAACTTTGCCTACTTGTTATGACATAGCACTAAAATGTCCTCTTTATCACAGCATCCAAATTCAACCAAGTTATTTCAGTACCGAAGGCAAAAAAAATCATCCTGTCCTCCTCCTCCTTTCTGACTGTAAAAAAAAAATTCCTTGCCTATGAACTAGCTAACCATTTATTCTCTCTTTGTACGTAGGTTCAGCCATAGCAAACCCTTGGGCTTGCAGATAGGAATAGACTATTAAACAGATCAGTCTTGAAAATGGTTCACCTTGTTCAGCATACTAATTTGAAGTCTATTAAATAGTTAGGACGCCTTACATTTCTGTAGAATTCTGGATAGTACTTGTGCCTTGGGGATATTCAGATTCTGTATCATCAGCTCTTGTACAACTCTACTTGTATGAAATTCTGGGGCACTAAAGGTCAAGGTTTCCTCTTGTAACTCATGGCCATCATTATGTCTAAGCATGTAGGTAGAGATTTCGACTTCAGTCTCTTCGGTTAATAGCATCCTTGCTGAGAACCAAAGTTTTACATCCAACAATTCACAAAAAGGTAATTTGGATGATTTATATCAATAGGTAGGTAAATCTGTTCTTCTTCTAAATAGCCAATTAAACAGAGATTAAGAAACCTACTTCTGCTCCAGCAGAGGGAAGCATCTTGCCAATCCTTTGCTTTGAAACTGACTGATTAAGCAGGCGATTTAATGACACAATGAAAATATTTAACAAACGAAAATGAATTTTGCCTGGAATGGAAAGCTATTAAATACAGTGTAAAATATGGTGCAAGTAATTGTTTTCTCCAAGTTAATTTCTGAAACAGCTACCAGGCTATCTCACACCTGTGGAGATGGAAAGGGAGACACTCTTCTTAATGGCATGGGTAAATCTTCGGGATGGGACAAGTGTTGAATCAGCTTAAAGAAAACAGTAACATAACTACCAGATTTTTCAGACTATAAGACACACCAAGATTTCAAAAGAGGTAAGTAAGAAAAAGTGCCCCCGGGAGCACTCTGCAGGCCTCCCAAACCCTCTGCATGCCCTGTTTTTGCAAAAATGGTGCTGGTTCTTTTGCAAAAATGGGGCAAGTGTGGTGTGGCTTCAGGAGGCCAAAAATGTCTGTATTTGATGTATAAGACACACCAACATTTCCACCCTCTTCACAAAGACCCATTGATTCAACTTTCTTCACAAAGACCCATTGATTCAACTTTCAACACCTGCTTTTACTATCTCAGAGCATCAAGCAAGAGTTCTGCTAAACTGAGGGAGCTGAGTGGTTTAGAAACATGAAGTATAAATGAGTACATTTCTATCACTTTCCTTTTCTGAGTGAAGATAGTATCCTTACATAGTTGAAAGTAAAGTAGTCAAGAAAAGCTCAAAAACTAAAAACAAATAGAAAAGGTCTCTGTGCTGTAGGTATGTGTGTATTTATGTATGTGTTGCACTAGGATTCTAGCCTTTGTGCAAATACATCTTGTGAGCCAGTAACGCCCATTACTAAATTATTCTTTCACTATTCACAGTCACTCATGTGTTAGTCACTTCTTGATTGCACTACTGCAATCATTCAAGGAAGGGGTGGCTACCGGTACCTTTGCTACTGTTTTGCATGTTCAGAGCATATTTGATGATGTCCAGGTAGATGGGCGGAGCCTCCCGCTGCCACTGCTACTGCTTCACCCGAACCATGGTGAACTGGTAGCAACCAACCATTGATTCAAGGGCTGATTCTGAAAAGCATCCAGAAATCCCAGCTGGCCAAGAGATGTGATTCCAAATGCCATGTTGGATGCACCATAGATGTCAGCATAACCCTACTCTCCATGTTTTTTTTCCCAAGGCACCTGAAGGCCAGACAAGGAATAATGGATGGTAACTGACCAAGGAGAGATTCAACCTTGAAATGAGGAGGAACTTTCTGACAGAGAGAACAAACAACCAATGGAACAGAAGTTGCCTTCGGAAGTTATGGGAGCTTCATCACTTGAGACTTTCAAGAAGAGATTGGACTGCCATTTGTCAGAAATGGTGTAGGGTCACCTGCTTGAGCTATCTGAGATGACCTATAAGGTCCCTTCCAACTCTGTTAATCTGTTTATCTGTAATCTGAACTACATAGTTCCAAAGAGGCTTCTGGATGCCATTCAAGATGCCAGTTGTCATCTTTAAAGCCCTGGGGCTTTAACATGGGGCCAGGTTACTTATGGCATGCCTCTCCCTAATAGTTTCTGCCCATTCCACAAGCTCTGCCCATCTTGATCTGTCATAGTGGTCATGCTCTGGATTCATTAAATGAGGCAATATTACCTGGTAGAACCTAAGAAGCAAACCTTAATCTGTCCTGTGGAAGAAGCCTCAGATATACTGTACAATTACAGTGTTATTGGTGTTTCAGAAGACCATGAGTCTCTGGCTCTTTACCTTGGTATTGGGGCCAGGCTGTTACTTTGGCAGCTTCAACATGGATGGATGGATGTTTTAGTGACAGGGCCTTCACCTTGTTTGTTTGATTTATTGCTGATGTTTTATATGGTATGTTTA
Source organism: Calamaria suluensis (assembly GCA_032468135.1). Taxonomy (NCBI): domain Eukaryota; kingdom Metazoa; phylum Chordata; class Lepidosauria; order Squamata; family Calamariidae; genus Calamaria; species Calamaria suluensis. The sequence goes on along the minus strand of JANHFP010007522.1, from coordinate 18,838 downwards.
CCACTGAGGGTTCCATTGGATGAGCAGCATTGCAAATTTAATATTTTTTTTAAAAAAACATCATCAAATCTTCTGGAGGTTTACAGATTAACACAGTTGGAAGGGTCCCTTAAAGTCCAACCCCCCCCCCACTCAAGCAGGAGACCCTGTGATTATGTTATGTTATGATTTGGTTATGATAATAAAATAGGCCCGCATATGCTAATGTGAACCAAATGAAAAGACAATCTTCCTGATCTCTGTTATGTTTATCTTCTAGTAATATATCTCTGAGAACACGTATCTCTGTGATTCAAAACCTTACGTGCATTTTAGAGGTCATGGCAATGCAGAGTCCTGACTGAAAAGCTAGTAGTAATTACACTTCTCTAAAGGAGATGATTGGATGAGACTAGAAATGACTTCCAACCAGAACTGTCAAAGCTTTTATGAAAATGCTTTTAAAACTGGATGTTTTCCATCCTTGGCTCTGGAGGAGTTGCATTCTCCTGCTTGGAGCCAGCTACAGCATGAGAGTTTTCTTGGATTCACAGCTCTGGCTTGAAGAACAGTTGGCAGCTGCAGACCTTTGCATGCCTTCATCCTGTGTAGCAATTGTAGAGTTCCTGGGTAATAAGAGGCTCTGCTTATTACGGCCATGCTTCAATTGCTCCCAGGGGCGCTGTACATTAAGTTGTCCTTGAAGACCTCTCAAAGGTTTAAGTTAATCCAGAATGTAGCAGCGCAGGCAGTGATGGGCACATCTTGGCACTTCTGTTACCTGAGTTGTACATTCTGCTTCAGGATGACATGGAAGGTGCTGGTTCTCCCTTATAAAGGCATGGATAACATATGTTATCCCCCATGCTGTATGTCAGGGATGGGTTTTCCTGACCATTACTACCGGTTCTCTTCATGGTGAACTGTGTGTGTGCTTTGCCTGTACTTACACACAAACGCGCTCTCCACGCACGGACATTGGAGCACCCGCAGCAAACATGCACTCTGTGCATGCGCAGTAGAGCACCTACGGCAGCACGCACCATAGATGTGTTCTCTGTGGATGCTCAAAACCATTCAGAAGAGGTGAGGGCTGGCAATCAGCTCTACCGCGCCAATTCAGCTGCTGGGGGAAAAAAGGTAAAAATCATGCCAGGGTGGGCAGGAGGGCCCAACCCTGGACAGTGAGAACCTGCTCGCTGACATCATCTAGTCATCGCTACCGAATCGCACAAACTGGTCCAAACTGGGAGCAACCCATTACTAGTGTATGGCTAGCTGATATGTGCTAACAGGACTGGTACTTTATTTTTATTTTATTTTATTCATGGATAAGCATGAATCGAATACATAAAATGAATACAATTTATAGGGAACATTAGGACAGGGACTGTAGGCACGCTGGTACACGCCTCTTACAGACCTCTTGGGAATGGGGTGAGGTCAAAAGTAGACAGTCTAAGGTTAAAGTTTTGGGGGTTTTGGGATAAGACCACAGAGAGTCAGGTAGTGCATTCCAGGCATTGACCACTCTGCTGCTGAAGTCGTATTTTCTGCAATCAAGTTTGGAGCAGTTCACTTTAAGTCTGTATCTATTGTGTGTTCTTGCATTGTTGTGGTTGAAGCTGAAGTAGGCACTGACAGGCAGGACATTGTAGCAGATGATTTTATGAGCTATGCTTAGGTCATCCCGAAGGCGGCGTAGTTCTAAATTTTCTAAACCCAGAATTTCAAGCCTAGTGGCATAAGGTACTTAGTTGTGAGCAGAGGAGTGGAGGACTCTGGCTGGATTTGCCATGTGCTTTACTTATTTATTTTTTACCGACTATGCTTTGGAATTGTGCTGTGTTTTATTTTCGTTGTTAAATGGTTAGCCCCTCAGAGTTGTTTGGAATTAGGCAGTGTCTAAATCAATTATTAAATTCAATGTTGAAGCACCTCCATACATGACAAAAGCATTTTATCTGGGCTCATGATGGGATTTGCAGCAGCATTTAGTGAATTTATTTCCTGCTTGAAAAGATGGTGAAAAATTGTTGAGGTCTATCTTTACATTGGTCTGAAATTTCCTTTTCCTACTCAAAGGTGTTTTGTTTTGCTTTGGGTTTTTTCCCTTCCTGTCTGTCTAAAAGAGGTCAACTTCTTTGACGCCCTAATCATATACCAGTATATCCCTTATAACTCTATACCCTGCATATGAATTTCACTGAAATTCTCTATTCCTGCAGGTTGGAGGAAAACAAAAGTGTTTTCATTTTCTTTATACTGAAATGAGAACAAATAAAAAGGTTAGCATAAAACATTAAGACAGCAATACCTCAGATGTATATTTCTCCCATATTTATGCTCATATATGCCAGATACAAAGGAAAGTAATAATGGCTGTTCCCAAGTTTCAAAAATATTGAAAGAATTGATACCATTACAAAAAGGCACACAGTATTTCACAAATAATGTGTAATTTAGAAAATTTTCCAAAGTCTCCTGAGATTCATGTAATAACAATAGAGGAACACCCTTTCTTGAATATTACTTTCCAAATACTTTGCCTCTGGTAGAACTATTTGACATTTAAATGGAAAATGTGGCATCTGCCTTTTTCTTTGAAGACTATTAGATGTCAATTTATATCTTACCATGAGTAATTCTGAATGAAAACTATAACAGCAAAAGTGGTATTTAATTCCAGTAACCTTTGAATTTTCCGCACATTATTACAAATCCAGCAGTGTTGAAACATGGTGATGAAGCTGCATTAGAGAGACCACAAATGGTAATAACAATCCCTGGATGTGTTCAATGGGTGAAAATGACTTTTCTCTTGGGCAAAACAGCACAATCTATAATTCATTTAAAGGTGAATAGAATAATTAACTTCAATCATACGTTCATTCAGATATGCACCAAGTATACTCCTTTTGGATAGACAAGTAATGGAAATGGAAATGTCAACCTAAAAAGTAATTTGGTGGTTCTAATGTAGTTAGGATGATTGCCTTTCAATTTTACATTCTTGAGAAATAAAGTTTCCATAAAGTCATTTCAACATAATTCATGGATAAATTAATGCTTGATTCTACAAAAAGCTTGGTAGCTTATGTCTAAAAGCATCCCAAGGCTTGAATTACCCTTACAGATGATACTGAACTGGTGAGTTGAAACCACACTAAATTTCATAGACATATAATGTTCTACAACATCATGGAATATGTTTATTTAGTATGAAGCTCCTCCTAACACAGGAAACAAACTTTCCCTGCTAGCCTATGTTTTAATACATGGTGAGTCAGGTTCATTTAGAACAGGGATGTTCAAACTTGTGCACTTCAACTCCCAGAATTTCTCAGTCAGGTGGCTGAGGAATTCTGGGAGTTGAAGTCCACAAGTCTTAAAGTTGCCAGGTTTGGACAGCCCTGATTTAGAATGACCTCTCTACAGTTTTTATTTTTAAGCAGATATCAAAATAATGTTCCCCCATTCCTGGACACTTCCAGATTTGTGAAGACGCCCAGAATTCCCCAAACTGCATGGACAAAAAGCATATATGTAGCGGATCAAGCTAGTAACAGTTAACAACACCATTTTCCTCAGATTTGACGGTGTGGGGAAGGTAGACTCACTGCTAGAGGAAAGCATTCCTGGCAACGATGAGATAAATTACAAATCAAGAACTGGGTTATGGAGTTCCCTCCCTGCCAATTATTGTTGGCATAAATTAGCTGAAATATCTCCCTGTTTATCAGATTTTTATCTAATTTCTGATGTTGCACTATTTAGGATGTTTCTGTCATGCTCATGATGCTGTTTTGATTTTTTTTTTATATCATCAATTTTCTTCAGCTTTATTACCCCATTATACCCTGCTTCTGAAAAGTAGGCTATGTTTTTTAAATAACTCTGTACATCAAAAACCTATCTAATGATATGTATTGGAGAGCATTATCAAAATTTCCAGTTTTCCCTGTCTGTTCTTCCTACTAAAATATCGGAACTTGTCTGTGTCTCTTTGTGTATTAATTTCATAAATTTTATTCTAAATTAAAAATATCCAAAAATGTTTTTAGAGTTGTAAAAGCTGTTCCTAGTTTATTTCGAAGACTTCAAAAATATGTTCTTATTCGTGAAATTACGGGTGCTTTCTGCCATCTCAAATGACATTATTTTATTGATTTTCCTTAATATAATATTGATGCTCCAAGCCCCTCCAAACAAACCCCAAATATTTACTACAGTTCCATGTATTCAAAGGTCTTCAACTATTCACACAAACACAATCTGATACTTATAAAATAGTCTGTTTTAGCATTCAAGAAGAGGGAGTTGAGTTATTCTCCAAAGCATTTGAAGACAGGAGAAGAAGTAATGGGTGGAAACTAATTGAGGAGGGAAGCAACCTAGAACTAAGGAGACATTTTTGACAATTGAAACAATTAATCAGTAGAACGACTTGCCTCCAAAAGCTGTGAATTCTCCAACACTATAAGTTTTAAAGGAGAGATTGGACAACCATTTGTCTGAAATGTATAGGGTTTCCTCCCTGAGCAGGGGGTTAGGTTAGAAGACCTCTAAGATCCCTTCCAATTGTTCTGTTCTAATAAAAATATAGATACCATGAACTCAAATTTAAAACAGCTAGCAATTTATCCTTCCCGTTTTTTCAAAGGTTACCCATCACCAATTGGCATAAGAATCTTTAAATAAGATGCTAAAGTTCATTTCTGTGGAACCCTTTGGATGCCAGACTTCATAAAGTATCATTTTGGTATAGATTACATATTCTGTAGAGTTCTCATTTTGAAAGATTCTGATGACATTAATGATGTTGACATTTATCTTGCTTTCAATATGCTTCTACATTCTAAGTGACCTGCTACTGGACAACATCAAGTTATTTGTCAGAATCAATAAATGTCACCAGCACTGGGAGAGTGTGGTGCGCAGATGCCTTCATCAGTACTACAAAAACATGTGTTCAGCATTCAAAAGAATTAAAGCTTTCAAAGACATCAAACTCATAATTGTTGTGAAACAAACCAAGACTGGATACAAATGCAATGTTTTTCACACAATGGAATTAATTCCAATTAATTAACCTTTTTTTATCCTATGTTTCTGGGATGGTGTTATAAAATAATGCACCCAAGCTTCCAGTTATGTTTGGGAAATTTGGTAGTGTATAAGGTTGATGAAGATCCATTTTCATCTGGCAGAGGGTTGCAGGCAGAGCACTCAGGTCACCAAAGGCTCCACTTATGTGAGTGATGACAAGTTGGCCATGCCCACCCTGGCCACGCTCACCCCAGCCCAATGAGGTCAAACACAATGAATTGGTCCTCGATGAAATCAAGTTTGACACCTCTAATTAGAGGGTCTGCTATACTGGACTGAAGTCTCACTAATAGGGATGAAATGATAGATGGGGTTGGAGCAAGGTTAAACTAAGGTTCTACATTTAGGAAAGAAAAACAAACTGCACAGGTACAGTACATGTGGTACCTTGCTCAAGAGTAGTAACTGTGAGAGGGATCTTGGAGCCCTAGTGGACAACCGTCTAGATATGAGCCAGCAGTGTGCAGCAGCTGCCAAAAAAGCCTACACAGTCCTAGGCTGCATAAACAGAGGGATAGAATCA
>JANHFP010007521.1:29773-42237 GCA_032468135.1 Calamaria suluensis | reverse complement strand
AGTTGGGGGATGATAGATAGAATACAAATATATATATATATATGATGTTGATATAAATGATATAGATGATATATTATAGAGAGATAGAGGTAGAGATAGATAGATTCACAATTTTCAATTCCCAATTATTTTCCTATGCTTGTCTTTGCACAGTGTTGCGTCCTGAGATGGAGTACTATTTATAGCTCCCAATTCAGTTGGATAATGCTGTATTAGTTTTGATCAATTTTCCTCACTGTTTTTCCTTCTTACTCTCACAGTTCTATTCACTGGTTACCCAAACCTAGAACCAGAATTAAACTTTTTCTCATTATTTGCTTAAATTAGTTCCTAGGTACATATATTTGAATAGGTAAGGAGCTGGTTATAATGATGAACCTCTCTATGAATATTTCAATGCCTCTCCTCTCAAAGAAATAATTGGACCATCATTTATGCCCAAATCTTTCAAGTATAAAAATATAACCTAGTTGGCTTTAGGTTGTTACATCTCATAAATAGGCTTAATCTCAGACGTTAAATGGCTCTGTCCAAAATGATTTCCCAGGGCAATACAAATCATTGACAGTTCACAAGTTATAGATTATTTAATAATTTCTAGATTATAGAAATTATTTAGATTATTTAATATAGATAATCTGTGTCTATAGATTATATAATAATTTCCAATCATATCATGTGGAACTGGTTGGCTTGACAAATGTTGCATCGCTTCCAAAATAGCATTATTGGATTACTATGGTATGGATTACTATGATATCTCACTGAAGGTCAATTTACCACACTGCACACAATTTTAAAGGAACAGAAAAGACAATTCAAAGCTCTGTTTAGAAACAAAAAAACCCGTCAGGATCAGAAAAAACGATCACAACTAATCAAAGCTATAAAGTTCAAAAATCCTTCCCTAGTATGGCACACTATAACAAATTGTTCCCATAACAGCATTACACAATTGCATTATAACATCCCTTCGCAAACCTTCCTGAAGCGATTGAAGGTACATACATCATTTCCAAGTCCTTTATTGCTATCTACACACTAACACAGGTGATGGATGTACCTTTATCCTACCTACCACTGTGGGCCCTAGGCACATGCAAGGAAATAAAAAATCTAATTAGCCAGCTTATGTACATTAAAGCCCCCGGCAATGGCCGGGCTGATATATACTATATATTATAATATATTTAATAAAACTGTATCTGGTGATAGGAATGGCCAAGCTAATGTTAGGCCCATTAATTTATTGAACATCATTAGCGAACACATGCCAGGTATATATTCACCAAAACCCAAACCTAGATAACAGATAAAGAAATAATTGATTCTGAGCAAGTAGAGCTTCAACTGAGATGATCCATTATAGACAAATCTATAAGGCCTATAGGCCTATAGACAAATCACTTTGGCAGACAAAGTACAAATCACTTTGACTTGAATCTACAATACAGGCAGTTTTCATTGATTTCCAGGTAGTTTTTGATAATATCTCAAGGGTTGAGCTTCGGAACATTCTGAGCACAGCCTCTATATACAAAAGATACTTGTTTCTAATTCATAAGCTGTACCTGTGATGGCTAACCTTTTTGCCATTGTGTGCCAAAAGTGGGGGGTGCCCGGGGGGTTCGCACGTCCGCGTACCCACACCCATAATTCAATTTACCCCATCTTCCCTAGAAAGGCTCTGGATCCTGGGGAGAGTGAAAAACAGGCCTTCCCCACCCACCCCCAGGTCCTCCAGAGGGTGGAAACATCCTCTTTCCCAACTTTTGGTGGACCTGGAAGGACCTGAAAATCAGCTGTCCAGCACCTGCATGCGCATCAGAGGTGAACTAGGGCAACACTCATGTGCCCACCGATATGGCTCCGCATGCCACCTGTGGCACCAGCGCATCAAGGAGCTATACAATAATAGCAATAGCACTTAGACTTATATATAACTTCTTTGTCCTTCACAGAACCCTCTAAGCAGTTTAGTCAGCATATTGCCCCCCCAAAAAAATATGGATTCTCATTTTTTTGTTGTTGTTAGTTGCGAAGTCGTGTCCATCGCGACCCCATGGGCACGGTTCCTCCAGACCTTCCTGTCCTCCACCATCCTCTGGAGTCCACCTAAGCTCACACTTACAACCTCAAAAGGATGGAAGTCAACCTTGAGCTTGTCAGGATTAGCCTCCTGGCACTGAGATGAATTAGCCTGCAATACAACATTCTAACCCCTGCACCACCTTAGTCAGGAGGCTTGGCATTTGTTTGTTTGTTTGTTTGTTTGTTTGATTGATTGATTGATTGATTGATTACATATTAGGTAATATATATAAGTATAAGCATGAATTGCCTATAAAAATGAATATAAATTATAAATAAAGAGAACATTAGGACAGGAATGGTAGGCACGCTGGTGCTCTTATTCACGCCCCTTACAGACCTCTTAGGAATGTGTGTGTATGTGTGCATACATGTATACAATGTGTGTGTGTGTGTGTGTGTGTGTGTGTGTGTGTGTGTGTGTGTGTAGAGAGGGTGGAGGGATTGAGAGACAGAGACACAGACAGGTATGATAAATTAACTTCAGAGGGTTGTTATATCCATGTGGCTAAATTAGCTGAGGGACATCTCAGCACATCTCATGTGCTGCTGTTGCAGTCATTCTCCCTTTGGCACCCTAATGAGGAACAATAAGTAATCAACTGTGATAAATCTGTAGTTTTAGGGTTTTTTCCAGCAATAGATAAAGGCACAATTGGAATTGATTCCCATCAATTAGAACAAGTCAACTGTTTTAAATGCTTGGGCATAGCGATTCAGATCTCCAGAAAATGAAAAGCCCAGGTTAATTATCCCACTTCTAACTGCCCAAAAAAGCACACTAGCAATAACTACATTTTATAGACAACAGGGGGCAAATTGCATTCCAGCAGCAATCAAACTACAGCTAAAACAGTTTCCCAACTATTATATGGGATACAACTTGTCATATATGTAACTTTGAGAACTTATGAAGCTATTCAATTGAATTTCCTTAGGACTTTGTTTGGTACTTCAAAATGTACCCTCAGCTTCAAGCTAACATGCCAAGTATTAAGGCCTAGGCCAGTGATGGCTAGCCTTTTTGCCATTGCTTGCCAAAAGTGGGAGGAGCACTGGGGAGTTGTGCGCACATGTGCCCACACTTATAATTCTATGTGCCCCACTCCCATGCATGCGTGTGCGACACCCTCCCCCCCACCCTCCCCCCGTTTTTGGCACAAGATGGCATGGTGGGCGCAGTAGGGCTGTTTTTCGCTCTCCCCAGGCTTCGGAGCCTTTCTAGGAGTTTGGGGAGGGTGAAAACGACCTTTCCTACCCCTGCAGAAGTCCTCTGGAGGCCGGAAACAGCCTGTTTTCTGACTTCCAGTGGTCCCAGAAGGCCCGAAAATCAGCTGGCCAGTGCACACATGCATGCTACAGCTGAGCACACGTGCCCACCAATATGGCTCTGAGTGCCACCTGTGGCACCCATGCTATAGGTTCGCCTTACCCTAGAACAGGATTTTGAATCATGTTTGACCTAATGTTTCTATTGTTGTCAGACCTGTAGGAGTCTAACTGTCACTACCTGTATCAAAGAGCTTTGCAGCCTTGGCCTTTCCATTGAATGTTTAGGCCAATTAACCTGTGGAAAAGCCAAATTAATAGTAAAAAGAATTAGGGACATTGATCGGCAAAACAATACCATTGGTAGCCCAAGAGTGTAATGAAGACTCGTTGTGTGCTTTGAGGTATCTTTTAGACAATTTTTCTGGAGTCATATACCAATGGCACATCATTTTATATAGATCCCCTTTTAGACTATAACAATGTAAAGTTCAATCCTTTTAACCACATATTTTCTTGCTGTCCCAACAGTATATGTAGCTAAAGTTCTCAGCCCATTTATCATACAGATTTTCAGTTATTCTTCCATTTCAAATTCAATAAATGTTTATGCATTTTAGCAATTGTGTGTTCATCATTTGTACCTAGTTCAACTTCAGATTCTATCTTCTGCTGCTCAAAACCAAGTGTTCTACTATCTATATTAAATATTTGTGTATATGAAAACCACTGAAAAGTAAATCCTTCTGTAGACAATTGGTCTTATAATTTAATTTTACATTCTGCATGTTCTTCTTGTAACCTGTCATGCCTCTGTCAACATCCGACTCAGAGGACAGGGAGGAATAGCTTGGCAGAGAGCAGTGCGGGGGAGGCTGGAGCTGTGGATGAGGATAGGGAAGAGCAGGCCCAAGCTGGACCGAGTGGGCTAGGGGCAGAACAAGGGAGGAGGAGTTCAGAGGATGAACTGGGATCAGCTCTTCCACCTGATCCAAAGCAGAGATGCAGGGACAAGAGAACTTTGGGAAAAGGTCTACTCAGGAAGAAGTGAGGAATGGGATGCAGCTGAGCTGGACGCTTTAAAACTAGCCAGTTTTGTAGAACTAATTGCTGGAGTCAAAGGCTGGTTTTCGGTGTAGCTGCTTGATAACTCTTTGACTCTGAGATTTTGGATTCATGTTTTGAGATATCTCATCAAACTTGGACAGTGTTATCACTTCCTAATTGTGCATACTTTGGACTGCAGCCAGAGTCTGTGCCTCATCTTGGCATGTATTCGTTTTGCTTCTGATGAAAAGTCAGCATTGCCAGACAATTATTTTAATGAGCATTTGGGTTTGGAAATAAAGATTGTTTTTCTTTGATGCATTGTCTTCCCGTTTCTGCATCAAGCTGGGTCATCACATAACCACTCTTGATCACTTATTCATTTTCCTTTACTCCTGCTTCTTTCCTGCAAAATGCTTCTTGTGTTGGGACCCATAAAAACACTTTCAGGCATACTGGGATTTATATCTGTTCTATATTCTCAATATGGAGTATCTTACATAATAATTCTTTAAAATTTACATTAACTTTAACTTTATCATGGCACAGAAGGCCATGCCATCTGAACCTCAGATCAGGCTCCTCTAATCCAATTTTTTTTCGTCAGCAAAATACACTTTTTCATCCAAACCAATCAGCAGTCTGTAAAATACAATTTCAAATCACTCCCAAGCCTTCTTAGTTTTTTGCATCTTGAAGTATTTTATAGTTAACTCTTCATTTTTTTCCTCTTGGCATTGAAACATAGATATATCTTTTTGCCATTGTTTAAATGGTAAATCAGTTGTCAAAATAAGTATTGTTTGAAATAAACATAACTTCCTTAGCAAAACATTTATTTGCATGCATAGAACTCCATATTTCTCCTTTATTTATTTCTTTGTTTATATTTACTTTCAAGATTTATAATCCTGTCCAATTTAATCAATGTGACTGGGAGCACTGTATAAAAAACGAACACCAAATACTTTTTTTATAAACCACCATGCAATAATAAACAAATACAAAATATAAATACCAAATATAAAAGGGAATAACCAAAAGGAACAACCAGAAAGAGTCTTTACAAAATAGTAACCATAAAAAAATGATCAAAGTCAAAAAACAAAATCTCATAGGAAAGTTGAAATCATGTGAGATTTTGATGGAAACTCACAAACTTTCCAAGATTTCAAAACTGAGCTTTCTCATTTTGAACTTATAAAATTTTGGCTTTAACTTTGTTTTTATTCTTTGGCATATATATCAATATGACCAGTAATGGGTTGATCCCAGTTTGGACCAGTTCATGCGATCTGGTACCGATGACCAGATGACATCACCAAACCAGTTCTAACCGTCTGGGAGCTGGGCCCTCCTGCCCGCCCTGACACAATTTTTACCTTTTTTCCTCCTGTTTTTCGGCAGCTGAATCGGCGCATCAGAGTTGATTGCCGCACCTCACCTTTTCTAAATTATTTTGGGCATGTGCAGAGCGCACACCTGGCATGTGTGCTTCTGCCCATGCTCTACTGTGCATGTGCAGAGCCCACATTTGCCATGCAAGCTCCAATGCACATGTGCAGAGAGCACGTTCAGCACGCACATGTGGTCTGCGCTCTACTGCACATGCAAAGTAGCGTGCAAAGCATGCGGGTCACAAGCAGGAGCGCACTTTGCACACACAAGAAGAGAACCAGTAGTAAAGGTAAGTGGAACCCACCCCTGAATATGACACATCATCACCTCCTATTGCTGGCCCCGGCAGTGTCATTTTGGAATATCAGGAAATCATCCATTAAGAGAGAACTCCCTTTAATTTTGATACCTGATACTAAACAAAATATCTTTTCCATATAAAACATGTCCTCTGTTGCTTTTTTGTCCAAACAATTTTATTAATTTTCTTGGGGTAGGGAAAAAGGTAATGCATATAGGAAGGGTTTTATATCCAATTTTTTAACAACAATTTGCATCCTGGAGTTATATGGTTCATTCATCATATCACATATAAGTAAGTATAAGCATTTAAATCATATCACATTTTTACAAGTCCACTGATGGGCAACCAGCCTATCCCACCACTTAACCTAAAAATAAAACTTGCTATTATATTTTATTTAGTTTCCAGTTGTCTAGTTACCTATCTAGTGTTTTACATAGCACATATGTAAATCCTTATTTATCCTGTGATCTTAGCCTCCTCGGTGACCGTCCTCTGTTACATAACCAATTTAAAGGAAGTGATTCCAATTTTAGCTTAATGGGTATTTGGAGTTTAAAACCACAGTTCTATACACAACCTGAAATTAAGCTCTGCTGAATTCAACAGTAAATTCCACACTGAAGTAAATAAGATTGTATTGAAAGACATGCATCATTGCTGTTTTGTATTGCAGAGATACCTGTATTAGGGGAGTAAATGAATCATGGTACTTGTGCCTTCCATTTCATTAATATTTGTGGTAGAGTTGGTATCTAGTACTTTAATGAGTATGCATCACTTTGTACCCTTGTTTGAAAAAGTAATATAGCATAACAACAACAACATGCTGAATATCAATTTCTCTTACAGTTCATGCAAAACAAGATATTTGATCCACCTTCTTCCAACCAGAGGTCAAAAGAAACAAGTTGAATGAAACAAACAATTTTCAATAACTATTTTGTCTTTAAGCATTGAAGGACTAAACAGCATAGCTCCTTCCCTGTAGGTGAGCATGACAGATCGACCCAAGACAACAGCAAAAATAGAAAAGACAAGAGATTCCACTAAGAATAGAGGCCCTAGTCTCTTCTCTCAAAGCTTTAGATATTTTACAACAGATCTGGACTTTTCTTGAATGTTCATTCACCAGAAACCTACAACTCATTTTCACTCTCTAACTATTATACTATATGGCACTTATAGTTCCACATGTTTAGTTTCTGCTGCATGTCCTACATAATATCATAGATCTTGTAGACGTAAGGTATAGCAATCGGACCTGCCAACTCATCTCACCATCTTCCATCAGACTGAATGAACATATAGATTTCTGAATTGCATAGAATGCCATCGCTTTCCCCCAGCTTCTCCCAAGCAGGAGTTGGAGGCAGGAAGTGAGGTGACTCTATGATGGTATTTTTGAGGGTCATTCTTGCCTGCCACTTTCTTTGCTTTATATTTGTTGTTTATTCTTTTGTTGTTGTTTTCACTGCATCTTATTATATTGATATATGAATAGATATAGGATAAGGATGAATGAAGATTGATTCCTACATTTTACAAAATTTTACTACAGTGAGAGTGGCCAGTTTCCCATTATTTGTCAATAGATTTTTACAGCACCACCATATTATGGTGTGGATATAGCATAACCACAAAGAGTTGTGAGATTCCGGTGAGATAAAACTTGAATGAGTAAATAAATAAATACAATAGTAATGAAGACAGTAATGAAGATTTATTTGGTTTCAACAATTGTTGGTTGATGCAATCAGAAACTATAAGTGGTGAAATGACCTGTGGGCTCTGTATATTTAAGCCAATACTTAAAATAGGTTTAGCATAAATACACCCAGAGGGAACATAAAAATAACAAAACTAATGTTTCCTGAATGGTTAGCTACCACAATTAGCTCTTACGTGCCTTGTTACCCTTTTACAAGACAACCATTACACAAATACTTCTATAGATTTCATTGGGAAGCCAATGTTGAAATAGTCCTTTGCAGAAAACTCTCTGCTCTCATTTTGCCCACTCCAAATCATTTGGGGGCTTGGTGGTTAAAGAGAACTTTTATATTCAACATTTTTATTGAACTAAGAGAAGCAAGTTTTCCCAAGTGATGAGAAACAAATGTGGAAGTTCTGGTCTTTGCAGTTTTGCTGCCACACACAGAGTTTCACAAGCATGCAATATTTCTGTTTTCACAGGAAAGTTATGAAGTGGTTTCCACTTACTAGGACAATGGCCTGCCTCCCAAAAAGAAAACATACATGAGGGCAGTGATTGTCACACTTCTCTAGAGAAACAGTTTCAGGTTTATTAATTCCTTATCTTGTTATCCTTCTTAGTTGTGTATTGTACCTCAGTTATCAGAAGGAGATGCAATGTGAAAAGAAATAAAGCAAGCCAGATGTTTCCAAATGATTTTGACTATTTGATTTTGAGAAACATCTTGTCAACCACAAAGAATGAAATGTCACTTTCCTAACAGGGTCTATTATCCATTGGAACTACTGTATATTAAATACTGTTTACAGCAGGGGTGGCTTTACCACTAGTTCTCTTCGTGCATGCACTTTGCATGCTCTTTACCCCCAAACATGCACTCCACACATGTGCATTGGAACATACACATCAAATGTGGACTCCGCACATGTGCATTGTTTGGTATCCATGCCAAACATGTGCTCTGCACATGTGTACAACCATTTTGGCCACTGCAATGAGCTCTGCTGCACCTATTCAGCTGGCAAAAAACAATGAAATAAAGGTCAAAATCACGCTGGGGATTTTGGGAGGGGCCAGCTCACGTCCATAAAGATCTGGTTCGCTTACATCATCCGGTCATCGCTAATGGATCATGTGAACCGGTCCAAACTGGGAGCAACCTATCACTGGTTTACAGCTTCTACATTAATCTCACCTTCAGACAACCTATGTTTTTACAGTGCTAACAAAAGGGATGAAAATAACTATTATATTAGTAAATCAAGAGTGGGAATCCTATGGTGATCAGATTCACTGAAGTGTAACAGCCAGCTTCATTGTCACTCACCCTGATGGCTAGGTAGTTGAGAGCGCAGCAGCATCTAAGGGCCCCCGTTTCCCCCATCTTCTGTGGAAAGATCAGTGAACAATGATCTTATCAGTCTGCAAGATAATCAAACCAAAAGAGGGAATTGTGCCACATACAAAGACATAAATCAACTCTGGCATTCTTGATCAGCAGCCGTTCTGAATAATTATTTTTCTTTCTCAACCAAAAGTCCGTGGCGAGAGGGGCGGTATATAAGTGCAATAAAATAAATAAATAAAAGAGCATTAGTTTAAGAATGTTCAAAGTTGGTATATTATATAGCAAGGGGGTCAAGCTCGTGATGTCACATTGTCATGTGACGTATCACAACTTTGCTAAAATGGGGAAAGCATTGCAAAATGGTGACACATCTGGCCCATGGACTATTAATTTGACCCCCTTGTTTAGCTTAGGGGCTAAACTGTAACACACACTATTTTAAGTATTTTGCCTTAAATCTTAGCTTGATTATCATGATTAATGTGTACTTGCTTCTATCCTATTTTTAGTCATTCAATACTCTACCTGCATTTAGAAATGTTGATTTCACTCCAGAAAATAACCAATGTAAATAAACACATTTCCCCATTTTCTTTCCTGTTTTAACCATTCTGATCTGAACAGAGTCAGCGATTCTACATCATAGGACAGAAATGTTTTGCTCAAGACTCTACACTCCCTTGTTGTTTAACTCTGTGTACTTCCAAAATCACCTTTTATTTAGAACAAATTACATTTTGGAATATGCTTTTAGATTCCTGTGATTCTTGACAATAACAAAATGCTTCTTTCCCTAATTGTACTTTAATGTGGTTGGAGGTATATTTCAAATTCAATTTTATTTGTCTACACGTTTCTGTGCAGGCAACACGCCACTCACATTAATAGGAACATATCCTACTATGACATTTTACTTTGTTTATTATGGTGAACACGTATCCAAGCAATACAACTATTTCTGTTTTGAGGAAAATTCCCTGCAAATTATTTCTATTGTAGCACTGCGAATCCAAAGTGTTCCACTGCAATTTCACGACATAAACATTAGAAATTACTCCCAAAGCTTTCAATGCCAGACCTGGTTGCTGTCTTTAAACATATGGAAACTATTGCTATATGGGTACAATTCCCTGATTATATGAAGTTTCTTTCTTTGCCATTAATAGAGTGGTGGGCAATTCACAGCTGATCTGCAGATCCCTCAGATCCATTTTTCTAGTCACTTGGAACTAGTTAAGCCTAGGGATAAAGTGCCAAAAATCAGAAGTATAGTTTGCCCCAATTTTCAATGGAGAGCAAAAAGAAGAAAGCCCATTCAGGTAACTTCAAAAAACCCCAAAAACAAAAAAAAGTATCTCCCACAAAGTATTGGCAACTCAGGGAAAAGGTACTGCATCCATTTCCAAGAAAACATTGCTTTCCCCCTCCACATTTTGCAGAGTCCGTAACTCCCTGCATTATATTATTTTTCACTCCAAAGAAAGATAAAGATACTCTGCATCACCTTCTAAGTTGAATGGAACCACATCAGGTAACCCAGGGGTGAAATGCAAAATTTGTTGCTACCGGTTCTGTGGGCATGGCTTGGTGGTAGGCAGGCCATGAGACTGGGTGGGCGTGGCCAATTTTTATTTTATTTTTTTCATTTTAAAAACATTTTTCTCCCTAAGCATTTGCTAGATTAGGTAGAAACAAATGCCTTTAAAATGTATAGAGAGGCTCCAAGGATCACAGCAACCACACGATCATTGGAGGCTCTTTTTTATTTTTAAAGGCATTTGTTTCTACCTAATCCAGCAAATACTTAAGTAGAAAAAAATGGTTTCAAAATGAAAAAAAAAAAGTTAATGACAATCACACAGAGGAGGCAGGACCAGGGATTTTTGCTGCCGGGTCTCCGAACCACCCATCACCATCGCTACAAGACTGCACAAACTGGTCCAAACCGGGAGCATTTCACCCCTGAGGTAACCCTACTAAGTAGCATACACAACTCAAGGAGCGCTGCCTACTCATCAGCCATTTCTTGATCATTGTGGTCTTCCTATTCTCTTCCTTAAACGTATAGCTAAGTTTTGTTGAGATAACCAAGGACATGTTTAAAAAAAAATACTTTTGATTCTGTGGTGGCTAAGTGCTATAGGAATGTTAGTATTGATTCAACTGAAACAAGAGCATTTAATTAGGTCACAACTAGCAGGCACAACAAAAAAAAAATAAAAAAGCAAAAGGAGGAGAGAGAAAACGGAAACAACACCAGGCACCACAGAGTTGAAGGAAAGCCTACTTGAAATAATACTCATAGATTACTGCCTTCAAGAAACCAAGAATGAATGGTGTCTTTGGGCTTTTGTGATTTTCATGGCTTCTAATGAATATCCATACTGCCAGAACCTTTATGGTTCACTGTTAAGATATGCAGGGGGTGAAAACATTGAGCCAATGAAAATAAAGATAGCTAGTAGAAAAGCCTTTTTATTTTCTCATCTTGGTAGCAAGCAGATATCCAACAGTGAAAGAAGGGAAGCTGTATGGCTAATCCATTTATAATGTTGCAGTTCATTTAAGTTTAAATAAGAAAATTATGGGTCTTCATGCTCTTCAACGAATGCAAACAACAGCACAAGGCCAGGGTTTTTCCCAAAAGTTAATTATGTAATTACATTCATTAAGAAAATCCAGTGTAGAATACTGAAATTGGATGGAAAGGAACAAATGCAATTCCATCAGGAAACATCTCTAGCCTACTGGATAAATTTATGTAGTCATACATGCTTCTGTAACAGAAGCAAAATTGGGGGTGGGGGTTTCTTTCTTTTCCCCCAATATGCTTCTGTCGCTTTCTAGCCTTGCCTTAGTGAAGTATCCCACAGTCAGTTCAACCCCTTTTGCTTTGTCTCTATATTTCAATCCTGCCTGAGAATATAAAAAAGACTTAGAAAAAGTCATGTGCAACTGTTTCTCAGGATAGTGCCTCTTAGAAGAGCCAAGGTGGTGCAGTGGTTAGAGTGCAGTACTGCAGGCTACTTCAGCTGACTGCTAGCTGCAGTTTGGCAGTTCAAATCTCACCGGCTCAAGGTTGACTCAGCCTTGCATCCTTCCGAAGTCAGTAAAATGAGGACCAAGATTGTTGAAGGGAACATGCTGACTCTGTAAGCTGTTTAGAGGGCTGTAAAAGCACTGTGATGATCCCGCCAAACCCAATTAACAAGGAAAAAAAACCCAACACAAACGTAGCAAAACAAAAAGTCTTTATCAAAAGTTCACGGCACTTTTTGAAAAGACACACA
>JANHFP010007520.1:210723-222482 GCA_032468135.1 Calamaria suluensis | reverse complement strand
CAGAATGTATCCTGAGGAGAGAAGGGAAGAGGTGATACATTCAGCTGTCCTAATATTTCAGAATACATGCTTTCCATGACTGCCCAGGAGGTGGACTGTGTTGGTAACACTTGGAAATAAATTACCTATCAAAGTGTTAGAGAAACTTGAATAGTGTTCCAGTAGTAAATATTTTGTTTCAATGAAAGAACTCATTGACACCATTAAATTAGTGTAATTTTTTTTGCATTGTTGGAATAACATTTAACAAGTGCTACAATATTTTATTTGGAAACTGAATTTGCTATTGAATATAATTTTTATATACAGTTTTTCAAAAATGAATATTTATAATTTGTAATAGAGAATTTTCACCCCACCAAAGAATCTCAGTAATTCAAACCATTGATTTGAACACAGCTAGAAACAAAAATACTCTTTGACAGAGAGACAGGATATTGATTCTCAAGACTCAAATACACTCAGAAAAGAACAGTAGTTAGTTGCTGGTTCTCCTCAGCATCTTTATATTTCTTCATAAGTGTTGTTTTCAGTATCTGTTTCCCATTGCTGCTTCAGGTTTCAGTTTACACATGTTTCACAAGGGCAGCCTTTAAATTTGAACACTTGAAGACAGAGCATAGTTCAAACTTTAAAATATGAACATTTGCTTTTAACACATATACCTACATATACTTCAAGCTTGTTCTGACTGGCTTGTTCAGTTCCTGTGGTATAACCAGACCAATTCTTTGAATATAACTCATTCGCCTGGAACCCACACTGTATTTCGGACATTAACATGATTGAGTGGGTTCAGAGGTATTTCATGAGAAGAGTACTCCACTCCTCTATTCACAATAGAATTCCCTATGCTACTAGGCTTAAAATTTTGGGCTTGGACAATCTGGAGTTGCGCCACCTGTGGTCCAATTTAAGCACAATTTAGCCACAATACACAGGCAAACAATCAATACAAACTCAAGGCAAACTGCTTCAAACTCAACTGCAGGAAATATGATTTCAGCAACAGAGTGCTGAATACCTGGAATGCTGTACCTGGCTCCATTGTTACAACATCAAACCCTCACAGTTTCAATTTCAAACTGTTTAACGTGGACCCCACTCCTTTCTTAAGAGGTCCATAATCTCACCAGCATACCTACCAACATAATCGCACCAGCATACCTACCGTCCGTCTCTTACTGTCCCCATTAAATTATTGAAGATGACGGTAACTACAGCAAGTTCACAGGTGTGATTTGAGCATCTATTCACTCAGGTACTTTTACATTATGGTTTAAAAGGGAGAACAAGGTTGCCCCATTAGCCATTAGAAGATTGAACAAAGAAATGGCTTAAAAAAGGAGAAATAACTGAAAGAAAATATGTACCAAATGCTATAATACAGAATCCAGTAATTCAATGGAATTTACTCAAGAATTGTTCTGTCAGTTTTCTGTCACATTGAGTAATTTACTTACATTTATATTCAAACCAGGATGCAGTGGCTCAGTGGCTAAGACAATCAGCTTGTCGATCAAAAGGTCAGGAGTTCAGTGGTTCGAATCCCTAGTGCCGCGTAATGGGGTGAGCTTCCATTACTTGTCGCAGCTTCTGCCAACCTAGCAGTTTTGAAAGCACATTAAAAAATACAAGTAGAAAAATAGAGACCACCTTTGGTGGGAAAGTAACCACATTCTGTGCGCCTTTGGTGCTTAGTCATGCCAGCCACATGACCATGGAGATGTCTTCGGACAGTGCTGGCTCTTCGGCTTTGAAATGGAGATGAGCTTACCTTTGGGTTCTACTTACCTTTACTACCAGTTCTGTCATTGCACAATTGGCACATGCATGCGCACTGTGCATGCACACATGGCAGTATGCATGCTGTGTATGCACTCTGTACATGCTCAGAATAATTTAGGAGCAGTGATGTGCAGCAATCAGCTGATTCAGCTGCCGAAAAACTGGAGAATAAAGGTGCTAAATTGAGCTGGCGCAGATGGGAGGGCCCAGCTCCCGGATGGTGAGAACCGGTTCGCTGACGTCATCTGTTCATCGCGAACCAATCCAAACTGGGAGCAGCCCACTAGTGCACTTCCCCCTATCAGAAACAATCAGGAACAACTAGCACATATATGCGAGGAGAACCTTTACCTTTTTATATCCTAACCAGACCCAAGGCATCTTGCTTTACCCATGAAGCACAAACCTCTTGATTTTTGATTTGGAAAGGAGCTTGCTTCACCTTAAGACTATTTATAGGACATGAATCATAAGGCCAGTAGACAAATCTAAAATTCTGTGTTTCCTACCGATTTACCATTGTTAATCAATAGATAACTTTTTGAGAAAAATGATACTGTATGAAGAGTATAAGTGAATCAAGGTTAGGAGAAATAGAAGTCTGCATTTTATGGTGGCTTCTTTAACATTGTGATTTATTTTGCCAATAGCACTTTCTATTCTTAGTGAACGTATCTGTTTACAGGTCTTCTGAAGGAATCAAGCCTATATAAATAAACACTGTATCCCCTACCTTCTTTCCAGGCTGTTTTTGTACAAAACAGATTTCTCTATGGGGAGAAATCCAAGAAAGGATGTGTTTGTTTCTCTGTCTGGCCATCCCTCCTTCCCTCGCTATTTCCCTCCATCTATCCAGGGACAATGTTTATGAAAACTCCATCGAACTTCGGTTTTATCCCCACTAAGGAAATAGTCAAATGAGTGCAGTGGTTATGTGGATAATGAGATACAGTTTCTCCATTGGGAATCTCTCTTTTTTTCCAAGGGAGAAAAGATAAGTATGTGAAAATAACATTCAAGCATAGAGACAAGAAGTTATTCAATTTCATGAGGGAAGATTAGCTTCTAGAGAACAATGATAATGAAAAACAGATTAAAGTTTTATTAATATTAATATGAATGTTGTACTGGTTATTACTTTTGTACAATTGGGCCCAAATTAACTTTGCAACTTTGGAGAAAGTTACCCGCATCAGATTCAGCAACTGTTTAAATCCACCTGAGCTGGTGTGGAATATAGCTAGATCGAATGCATATAGGTGGCCCTCGATTTACAGCCACTAATTTAGTGACTGTTCAAAGTTACAACCACACTGACTATGACTGTTTTTCACATCTATGTCCACTGCAGCATCTCCCTGGCTGCATGTACTTATGACAGTTTCAGTGTCTTGGGACCATGTGGTCACCATTCAGATTTGCTTAACAGCCTCATGTAACAATTGGAATGATTAACTTAACAACTGTGGCAAAAAAAAAGTTGTGACCCAACTCATTTAACATGTCCTCCCTCTCACAGCGCCTGGAGGCTGTTAGGAGGCCGGATGAGGAGCAACGGGTTGACCACTGGCAAGACCAAGTGGCTCTGGGTTTGGGGTTCGTTAGCTCAGGGAGAATTACCACCCTGTGCATAATCTGGGGGTTCTCCTGGACTCACAACTCTTGCTTGAAGAGCAGGTGGTAGTCATAGTCAGGATGGCCTTTGCACAACTGCAGGTTGCGCGCCAGTTACACCATTTCCTAGACCAACAATCCCTACTCACAGTCATCCATGCCCTACTCACTACTGGACTTGACAATTGCAACATGCTCTACATGGGGCTGCCCTTGAAGAGCATCCAGAAGCTCCAGTTGGTGCAAAATGCAGCAGCCTGCATGGTTTTGTGCAGACCTCAGTGTGCACATGTTTCACCTCTCCTGCAGGAGCTGCATTGACTGCCAATTTTCTTCCAGGTGCAATTCAAGGTGCTGGTTGTCACCTTTAAAGCCCTTCATGGCTTGGAACCAGGTTATCTGAGGGACTGTCTCTTGCCAGTCACATCTAACTGACCCATCAGACCGGGAAGGCAGGGAATGTTGTGGTCCCATCCCCTAGGGAGATACACCTGGTAGGACCCAGAAGAAGGACCTTCTCCATGGTAGTCTCATCTCTCTGGAACATCATTCCCCCAGAGATTAGAATGGCTGCCACTCTAAAACACTTCCAGAAAGCACTGAAGACCTGGTTCTTCAGTGGGGGAACCCGGAGCAGAATGAAGCCCATTAAATGGCTCATGTGAGGTGCTGTTGTTGGGGCAGGGGTGATTTTACTAGATTTATTATATGACTCTTCTTTCTTTAATTTTATTATTTTTCTGTGAGGTTTTACATTCTGTAAACTGCCTTGAGTCACTATCTGTGAATAGGCAGCAATATAAATTCCCTAAATAAATTAAAAAAAACATCTGTCTTGCTTAGCGATGGAAATTTTGGCTTGGTTATGATCATAAGTCAAGGACTACCTGTATTCCTATTTAGAAAACCAACTTCAGTGGATAAAAGGTGGCAGATGCACCAAAGCAATAAAAATACATCCATACCTGTGGAGCAGCCCCCAAATCATATACCTACCAACCATCTGAACTTGGTCCTAGACTATCTGCCAGCAACTGGACCCTAGATTATTCATTCCATAACCCAACACCAGCTTTGGTTACTGGCATCCCAGTTAATCACTTGATATTAATCACCTATATTACCCTGACTTTAGCCTGACACCAAGTAAGGAAGGTTAGCTACATCTCTGAAATCTATTTACAAAAGGGAGCTTTTCAACTAAGTGTCCCCTGAAGCTAGGAAGTGCATCCTTTCCTAAGATCCTGCCCAAAGAGCTAATTATCAGTTTTAGAAAGTGATGAGGAGATTCAGTGTTTGCTAAATGTATTTCCCTGAGGCTGTCTGGCATCGCACTGTAATTATGGTTTCATATCCTATCATGTAGAAAACCAGCACCTGGGCAGAAGGGAAGTCCTATCTACCCAAATATCTATAGAATAAGAAGCACATTTTTTGGGGGGGAAAGTAGGAATCATTTCATTTTGCAAAATTCAGATATTTTTGTTGATTTTTAAAAAAGAATAAGGTAAAAGGGCTAAAATATAGATAGGTGACCCTGTTGGTGCATATCATTGGCTATAGTTTAAATTAACCATCAGCTTCTGTCTCTTCTGTTAATTATAAATGGAAATCTGTTTAGATGGAAATATAGAGGGCAATCCAATGCTCCAATTATGGAAGCACCCAATAATTCCAAATCTCCTGCTGTTGTCAAAACAGAAGCAGGAAATGTGAATACCCAAGTGAGTGTGAATGAGTGTACATATATAGATTTTCCATAGATTTATTTAATTTGCCAACAAGTACAAGGAAACAAGTAACAGTAAAAACATAGACATTGGCACAAAAATTGGCACAATTAAAGATATAAATAGGCAAGACGTAGCCACAAACACATGGGATGATTACAAATAGGTGGGTACAGTAGGATAAGGACAGTAGGCACGCAGGTGCACTTATTCACACACACACCCTTAAGGACCTGTTAAAAAACGTGAAAGGCCCACAGTAGACAGTTTAAGGGGAAAAGCACAGGGATTATCAAGACTAACAACAGGATCAGGCAGGGTGTTCCAGACATTTATAACTCTATTACAAAAGTCATACTTTCTACAGTCTAATTTAGACTATAGACTGTAGGTAACCACAAGGGCTACCAATAGATTGAATTTGAATCTATTGGTAGCCCTTGTGGTATTGTGGTTGAAATTAAAATACTCATACATCTTGTTCTTGACTTACAACCTTTATTTCTCACAATGGCACAATGAAAAAAAGTGATTTACGACCAATCCTTGCACTGTCAACCATTATAGAATCCCCATGGTCACATGATCAAAATTCAGGCACTTGGCAACTGGCATGTATTTACGATGGTTGCGGCACCTGGCACCATGTGATCACCACGTGCAACTTTTCATGCCAGCTTCCAACAAGAACAGGCAATGGGGAGAAGCTGGGTTCATTTAATGGCCACAAAATTCATTTAACAACTGCAGTGACTCACTTACTAACCTTATCAAAAAATATCATAAAATCAGGTGCAGCTCACCTAACAACTACCGTACCTTGCTTAACAACTGAAATTCTGATCCTGGTTGCGATGGTAAATGGACTATCTCTACATATAAACAGGGATGGGCTTGTCCTTATACTGTTCTAAGTAAATGTGCAAATGGTTGGGGGCATGGTAGAAGGTTGAACATATAATAAATTGTGTTGTTTGCTATGATTTCCTGTAGGGATTTCTGAAGGTTAGAAGATGTGACCTCAAGAAAATTGCCAAGCACTTTTAAGGGACAAGACCATCCATCTCCAACTTTGGAAGGAAGAGAACAAAGACTTCTGTGGTCCTTAGTAAGCTGCTCCAGAAGTCATGGGATTGCCTTTCAAATAGAAATAAACTGTGCTTAGAAGTCTAATCAGAGCTGTATTTTCATAATACGCTAAGCATATTATGAGAAGAGGTTAGGTTGGCCATGTAACAAATTGTGCAGATCCAACCCATTTTGGCTTGGTTGTGATCATAAGTCAAGCCTGTATTCCTATTTAGAAAACCAAGTTCAGTGGATAAAAGGTATTTGCAAACCTGAAATTGAATTAACTAGCTCTAATATGTTGTGCAATGCAGTTACCAACGTTTCACTATAGTGAGGAAGAGAAATCCAAGTGTGCACACAAAATATGCTGTCAGGAGACATTAATTATGCATGGGTCTAAACTTTCCAATGTTGTTTTCTTAACCTACTTTTTTCCCCACTGGGAGTCAGAAAGTCTAATCTGAAGGAGCAAGATGGAGCAATTCCATTGTTAAGGTGAGTAGCACTGTGCTAAAAATGTTTCTGGCATGTTTTCCACAATTCTCTTTCAATTCATTTGAAAGGAAATAACTAGGAGGCTTTCCTTCCCAAAGGTAAAAATACCTCTAAAAATCCTCATGTCTGGAGACAGGATTCTTACCTTAATTAACCATCTTTAAGCTTCCCTGACTTTTGGTGCACCTAATAATGTGGCTTTTTCATAAGAGGGAGCAGGGAAAAAGACAGGCTAAAATGTAGTTGGTGAGAGACAGATCTTTGAAACCAAGTTATAGCAAAACCACTTTTTCAGCTCCATCCTCCCACTGCAGCCCATTGCAAATGCACCCCATACCTAGTCTTTCTACCTACCTACCTACCTACCTACCATTGTCTGTCTGTCTCAAGGTCATGAACACATCTAACATTCCTGCCTCCTATTTTTATAATAGTGTAATTATAAAGGAACCATCAGATGTAAAAAGTGTTCTTTAGTGTTAAATAAATGGAGGAAATGTGTGTTGAAGTGGGTGAAAACAAGGCAAAACAAATGAAAGCCGTAGAGGCTATTGATAAGGGAATAACCTTTAAAGGGAAAGGCAAGCACTGATAGACCAATCTACACAAAAGCCAACCAGCAAGACTTGCTTGCCCTGCATGGATGTGAAGGGCAAAAAGCAGGGAAACATCAATCAGATTTTGCAGCAATCATAATCCAGATTGAGCATCAGTTTATTTGGCCAATTTATTGCAATCTGGATTGAAATGCCTGAGGTTGCCTTAAATAACAGATGAAGGAGCTACAAGAGGTCCCATATGAGGAAAGACTGCAGTAATTGGGGCTCTTTGATCAAAGATCAAAGGTGCCCAAGAGGAGAAGAGACAAGATAAAAGTATATAAACCACATATGACACAGATAAGAGAGAAAACGTTATCTACCTCTCTCACAGTGTTATGACTTGGGGTCATGCACTGAAACTAAATGCAGAGAAATCAAGGATTGATGGAAGGAAATGATTTTTCGTCAGCAAACTGAAGAAATTGCTGCTGGCATTTGTGGCAACTGGAGTGAACTAGAGTGGTTTAAAGGAGAAAAGGACAATTTGACGTAGGACCAGGTTCTCAAAGACTACCGATATTGAGGACTGCTTTGTACCCCCAGATTTCTAGGAAGCATCCTTTCAGACTGGCTGATGGGAAGCAACGATGGATGGGGCCATGTCCCTCCACGCCAGCTTGTGAGTGATCCAAAATACAACAAGCTGCCAGTTGCATGATGCAATATGTTATACCAAATGGGGCTCTGGCCTGATCTAACTGAGTTTTTTTTTCTCCCCTGTTCCTGTGTAATCTATCTCAGTTCTATGTGAGAGCCCATAGTACAGTTTCATGAATTTTTGATCAACGCTATAGGAAATAATCCACTTTCAGCAATTGTTCCATTTCAGTGGTTCAATCAAAAAGGGCTGTAGAGAGTTGCATTGTACCTGTTCTGCATGGAAGATCACTGAGGAACCTCATACGAAGTTTTGGGCGGTGGGGTGGGATAAAAAGTGAACACCCCAGTTAAAGTGACAGTGGATAATTAACATCCACAGGAAATACCTGCCTATTAGATACTTCCTCTCAATTTCCCCATTTTCTACTCAAAGCGTTCTAGTTTCTTTCATTCCTAATGATCTGTCTCCCCCTTCCTTTCCTGTTTGCTGTACTATGGGGCTTGCGATATGTGACAACACATTGCTTAGTCTTTCTCTGCGAGTGTTTGAGTGCCAGGCAGTAACAAAGGTAATGGCCACCTTTTGGTATGTCAATCTTTGACAACTACAATGAGAACCTGACACAATCGCTGAGCAGATGGTGCCAAATCTGCTTTCTTTCTCCTGAGCTGGAGGTGAATTACCTCGAAAGGAACAATTCCACATCCAATTATGAGTCCCCAGAGATATTGTGTCAAACTTGTTAACTGCTTCACTGCATTTCCTGGCTCTAAGAGGTCAGCCGCAGGTACTGAAGTCAAAGTCAAGTGTCATTTATATGTGTGCTGGAAGACCCAATTATCCAGGTATATTTTGGTACACTTTGATTTTTTAATAAAGTCATTTTGAGGCAACATGAAGAATCTACAGAGCCCAGAGTCCCCTTTCTGTCACCTACAAAACACCCACTGATTACAATTGATGATTATACACTCCCTCTCACCCTTGAAGCATAGAAAATACTTTAAAACTATAGTGTAAACCTTAAAAGGGGGAAATTATTGTAAATATCAAAGAAATAATTTAACACTTTGCTTACTGGTCCCCAAAGAGTACTGCATGAATAAGTGAAAATTATCATGTGCAATAAAAAAAATTACTACCACTTCCATGGGCATGGCTTGGTGGGCATGGCAGGGGAAAAATACTGCAAAATCCTCATTCCCTCCCTACTCCTGGGGGAAGGATATTGCAAAATCCCCATTCCCACCACACTCTTGGGCCAGCCAGAGGTGGCATTTTCCAGTTCTACGAACTATTCAAAATTTCTGCCACCGGTTCCCCAGAACCTGTCAGAACCTTCTGGATTTCATCCCTGCTTCAGTGTCACCCACATCAATGTTCAGTGGATTCTTAGGCACCAAATATTGTCTTCCCATTACAAGACAAATTTCCTTTGTCTTTGGAATAGTTCTTTGGCTGTTTTGGATAAATGTTCAGGGAAGAAAATGGTAACTAAACATCTGTCTACCCTAGACGAGTTCAAATCACCAAGACCAGATGGATTACACCCCAAGGTTCTGGAGGAACTGGAAGATGTGATCTCAGAACCACTGAACTATATCTTTCAAAGATTCTGGAGCACTGGGGAATGGCCAGAGGACTGGAAAAGAGCTGATGTAGTTCCCATATTCAAAAAAGGAAAAAAAAATTAAATCAGGAAACTATAGACCCATCAGCCTGACCTCAATACCAGAGAAGATTCTGGAAAAGATAATTAAGCAATGAATCAGCAAACAGCTAGAAGCAAACAAAGTAATAACCAAAAACCAACATGGATTTATCAAAAACAGATCATGCCAGACTAATCTTATTAACCAAAAACCAACATGGATTTATCAAAAACAGATCATGCCAGACTAATCTTATTGCATTATTTGACAAAGTGACATAATTAGTGTACCAGAGGAATGCTGTTGATACAATTTACTTAGACTCCAGTAAGGCATTTGACAAAGTAGACCATAACCTACTACTTGATAAAATAGAAAAATGTGGGTTAGACAGCATCACCACCATATGGATTCATAACTGGATGACCAACCACACTCAATGTGTAGTCTTCAATGGAACTGCATCTACATGGAGGGAGGTATGCAGTGGGCTCTTTTTAAGGCCCAGTATTCTTCAACATGTTCATCAATGATTTGAATGAGGGATAGATGGGGAACTCATCAAATTTACAGAAAACACCAAGCTAGCAGGAATAGCCAACACTCCAGAAAATAGGCTCAAGATATTGGATCAAGAACATTGGGCTCTATCTAACAAAATGAAATTCAGTGATGAAAAAAGGCAAGGTTCAACATTTAAGCAAGAAAAACAAAATGCACAAGTATTGTGTATATGGTACCTTGCTCAATAGGGGTGACTGTGAGAGGGATCTTTGGAGTCCTAGTGGACAATCACTAGGTCAGCAGTGTACTGCAGCTACCAAAAAAAGAGCCAACACAGTTCTAGGCTGCATAAACAGAGGGATAGACTCAAGACCATGTGAAGTGTTAAGACCACTTTATAGTGCCTTCTATCATTGCCACAATGTAAAAAAGATGTTGAGACTCTAGAAAGAGTGCAGAGAAGAGCAACAAAGATGATTACGGGACTCAAGGATAAAACATATAAAGAACAGTTGCTGGAACTGGGTATGTCTAGTCTTATGAAAAGAAGGACTAGGGGTGTCATGATAGCAGTGTTCTGACATCTCAGGGATTGCCACAAAGAAGAGGGAGTCAAGCTATTTTCCAAAGCCCATCAGGGCAGGATAAGAAGCAATGGATGGAAACTAATCAGGAAGAGAAGCAACTTAAAACTAAGGAGAAATTTCCTGACTCTGAGAACAATTAATCAGTGGAACAACTTGCCTCCAGAAGTTGTTAATACCAGTGTCGTCCAACACTTGAAGTTTTAAAGAAGATGTTGAATAATCATTTGTCTGTAGTGGTGTAGAGTTTCCTGCCTAAGCAGGGGGTTGGACTAGAAGATCTCCAAGGTCCCTTCCAACTGTGTTATTCTGTTTTGTTGTTCTTTTTTTCAACTGAGGTATGGGTGCCTCTATTCTTGCTTTGTCTTTAATGTACTTTTTATTTACTGTGCCTTGAAAATCTCAATGAAAAAACATACGTGATTCAATTCAAACATATGCAATTCGACAATGACTGTCCAGTCTTAAGATGACATATTACTTATTCATAGGCCTTAGAGCTATGTAAAAGTAATTTCTTGGAAGTTCTCTGAGACTAATTTTATTAGCACTGTCAGATAAAAATCTTATCCTGTGGTTATTAATTGCATACTGTTGTTTTGACAGCCCGAGGAAGTTTTTATATTGAGCTTGTTTCATGCCTATTCCTGTTGTGAACAGGTGTTTTTTTCTATTGTTTTATAATTAGTTTTTAACATTTGGAATGAACCACCCCTTGAGGGGTATTATATAAATGCTATATTAAATACAATTTGGATTATAACTTCACACAATTTGTGTCTATTTGTATACCATCCAGCAAGGGAGATAGACTGTTCCTAAATGTGACATAAAAATAAAATAATAAAAGTAATGCTAACCCTAGGCACCCCTTCAAAGCCCCACATAGCTATGCTAGGATGCTTTTCTCCAGTGAGAGATACAGGAAACTATCTGAATTACACAGTGTAATAACAACAGTAATAATACTTTATTGCAACTTAAAATTTTAGCAATATGCCTGCTACTCTTCCACTAGTGAGAGCATACTTTGGAGAAGTGGTTAGAATAGAATAGAATAGAATAGAATAAGAGTTGGAAGGGACCTTGGAGGTCATCTAGTCCAACCCCCTGCCCAG
>JANHFP010007520.1:196806-210623 GCA_032468135.1 Calamaria suluensis | reverse complement strand
GGTATTTTGTTGTGAGCAGAGGAGTGGAGGACTCTTCTTGTGAAATATTTCTGTACATGTTTGATTGTATTAATGTCCGATATGCAGTGTGGATTCCAAACAGATGTGCGGTATTCAAGGATTGGCCTAGCAAATGTTTTGTATGCTCTGGTAAGGAGTATAATATTTTGGGAAAAGAAGCTGTGCAAGATTAGATTTACAAGCCTTAATGCCTTTTTTGTGATGCTCGTAAGACTTGGGTTCACACATTGGTAATGCAACGCAGATCACTTCCCGGTGAACTCAGTCATATCCAGAGGGAACCAACTGACTAGTGAGTAATTGAGACATGTGCGGTTCTTCACTTTGTGAGTGCTAGCATCATATTTGCAGAAGCCTAGCCCATAAACTAGATTACAGCCTTTACACAGTGAGATGTACCAGTGGTGCCCTCCCTTGTCCCAACCACAAATGAGAACAACAACAAAGAAATCCTCTTCTCCCAAACTTGGAAAGAGAAAGAAAAATAATTAAAAGAAATATTTATTAGGGCAATTTAACTTTATTTTTTTTTTCATACAGCTATAGCAGTAATAATAAAATAAGCATTAAAAACAAATTGCAGCCCAGGACAGAGTACATAAGTAGGAGCAACTACCAAGCAAAATTTAAGTCTGTGATTACATAATAGTAAAAACCAAGCACACCTGTCCTTTCAGCAGATGAAAGTTATAGGGTTGCAAGGAAGTGCAACATGTACTAATTCATCAATATGAATTATGAGACAGAATAGATCCAATCATTGGTTCCCTCCCCCCTCACTTTGGCTTCATGTAGTACATGGTTTGTCAAGTGCTTTAGGTTAAAAATGGTAAATTTGAAAGGGTTGGTTTTTTTTTCACCTGCTAAAAGAACCGGATCACTACAGCAATAAAAATAATTACATAACAACTACAGCTATGATGGTTTTGTTTTGGTTTGCCTGTTGACATTTTTAAACTTCTTTAGTGTGCACATGAAAGTCAATATCGCTTTCTCTGTGTATGTGGGTGTTTGCGCTAGTGTGTGAATAATAAAACTACTGAGATTTTTCAGAAACTGGTTTGAATAGAATATATACTTTATATCTATTTATATTTTCTTTTTTATTCTCTCTTTCTCTATCTCCTTGATACTTGAAACATGCAGTAGTTGTTTTGAGTAATGTAAGACATATCAGATCCATGATTTACCTATCCTGGTTGGAAGTACCTGTTTTTCTGAAATTTCATTTTTAAAAAAATAATTTTTATTTTTCTTTTTCTCGTCAGAAATTATCTTCAGGCAGATTTAGACCAGTGCAGCTTTTGTTAGTCATGAGAAGGATGGCCAATCTTTCCTGCTGAAAGAATCCTGGCAAACTAGAAGCTGTTCACATAAAGCAAAGCCACTTTTTTAAAGGGGTATGGAGTGCTAATTCTGTGCCACTTTTTTTGCAAGCAATTTTGTTCAGCCTGTCATTTTTATAAGCCTTAACAAAACTCCTTGTATTTATAGACATTTTTATTCAAAATAAGATCTTACTATTATACAGGTTTCTCTCTTTATTTTTTTTATTTGACTATATACAGAAGTGCAAAAGGTCAACCTTCTCTCTATACTTTCCCACATGCTAAATTGCAGCATAATCATCCCTCAAGAGTATGCACAAGCACTCACACTTATTATAATTCTTGTTATACGTAAACTTTTTGAGTATTTGGATTATCAACAAAAAAGTCCCTTGATCTACTGATTATGCAGCTTATTTATATAAGAAGGCCTGATATTCAGGGATTTCAAAAAATATTTAAACAATATTTTAACATTTGAAATGGATACAGTAGAAAATAAATTTTATTCTAATATCTAAGAACTAGATTTTTTTCTTTTATAATTAATTACAAACAAAATAAATCATCAAAATATTACTCAGTTGTCTGCCAGGATCATTTCAATAGCAACAACTTAACTTCTTACTTAACAATGATTATATAAGATATCCATATAAAAGATCTTTGTTCTTTTAATGAAAACTAGACAAGAACTAACAATGACTGATATTCTTACATTGTAATATTAAATCAGTAAAATATAAATCATTTAGTTAACAAGAATACGAATATTCATGACACTACATGTAAATTCAAAACTGCATATGCTATGAAGAAAAAATATTTTTAATTTTTTTTCATATTTTGAAAAAAATTCATCAGTAAAATCTAATAAAACAAAATTCTATAAACTTAAATGGCATTCATCTGGTAATAGAAAATGAAAATGATCTAATAAATGTATGAAATAAAAACTACCATTTTTAACAAGGAAAAATAAGTCGTATTCTCTAAATGTAAGTAAACTACAATAACATGTGAAGTCACCTATACTTTCTTAACACGATTGAAATTACATTGGTATGGGTTTTAACCCGTAATGTAATAATCTAAGGCTTTAATAGATGTACAGTACAATCAGTAAAATCAACACATCATTCTTTTTTTTTTAACTAGAAAGCATCTCTCAAGCATAAAAACTTGCAAGTAAACTTGGAAGTATGGAGAATTCTAGAACCGAACCCTCACCTCTCCCATTCTACATGACGCTACCAGAGACCTGGAGCCCACCCTCGAGCTTTGCTTAACAGAGCAAAATATATCCTTTACTAACTGCAACATCCAAACCACACAAAGGATTTCCTTTGGATGAATCCATCTTAAAAACTTGAATGCACATCTATTTTTTTTGTTTCATTTTGTAAAGGCTTTCTAAGGCTATAAAGCAGTTAAATCTCAACAGAAGAAATCACATATAAAACTCACCCGATATTTAACCCACCCGGCGCCTACTCTAATTAACATTTTCATTGATTGTTGATTGTTTTGGTTTTCTTTTTAATCAGGCATCTGATGTCAGTGCTTTTCCCATGATTAGAGTCACTATATTTTTTTTTTAAGTGCGTGACTTTGAAGTGATGCATTGGATCAGAAAAGCAAAACCCATCTTCTTCGATACGTTTAGAGTCTCTTGGACTTTTGACAGAGGTTAGAAAATTGAAGCAAAATAAAATCATTTAGACTTTTTCTAATATTGTCTCAGAAATGGCTCTTCCCTTTTTTTAAAAAATATTGTTCATTATACAGTATACTTTGCAAAACTATTACAACTACAATGGTTTATAATAATTTATAGCTTTATATATCCGGTATGTGTAGGAATGACCCATATATCTATCTACTCTTGGTTTTTGCTTTAAAAAAATAAGGAAAAAAATGTGCTGTCTATTATAAACTGAGGTGGCCATTTCTGAGACAGCTTTGGTTTGAAAGGGAAGGGTGCCCTTTGACTGATTACCTACTAGCAAAACAAGCAAAAATGTGGCTCTTAAAGTAACACTGAAGAAATAATACTCTACTTTGATTACAGTCTATGGCACTTCATGAAAATCTTTTAACAACACGGTACTTAAAGCCATTGATGTGCTTTAAAAATATACACAGTTGTGGTTTTACTTGGCACATTCATCTCTGTCAGATACCTCTTTTACCACTTCTTACAATCTATTACATTTAAAAATATTACTCTTAAAACAAAAAAAAAAGGAAAAAAATTATACTGTGCATGCACGGTCTCTTCTATAATGGCAATATTAAATACAAGGTGCACCTTTTGTTATTTGTAAACCTTGAGATAATAAACTTACTTTAAAAATTATATCTTGGTCTACAGACGTACCAATACATTATAGATCTATGGCTACATCACAGTCTGTCTTTTCAAAATGACGTACATGATTATGTAGGAAAAGAGTCTACCAATGCATACGTCAGCTGGGTATGCATTGCATACTTGTGTGCTAGAAAAGATGGACAATGCTGTAGTCTTTAGACTAACATTCTCCAACCTGATGCCCGTTAGCTTTTTTGGGTCTACAACTTCCGGGATGCAATCCAGATTTATAGATCAACACAACTGGAGGGCACTAAGTTAGGGAAGGCTGCTTTAGACAATATGATCACCCCAGCACAAATATCTATTCAATGTACAAAGTATATAGGCAACAGTGTGCAGTGAATTTCCGAGTTGTCATTTCATCTTGTTAACATGCAATATGTGGATGTCTTACTGCTGAGGAAATTTGGGTGCTGTTATTTTACGGTATATACATTATGGCTAATGACCTGTCCTGATTCTTCACTCAACCACGCTGTCCTCTTCTCTGTCATATGATCTAGAAAAACAAGACTTTTTAAAAATATATATATATCTTAAACAAAAACATTAAAATATTAACAATTCAATCTAAGAGAAATATTCAGTCAAAAGCCAACTATTTAAATAAACATTTAGAAGCCCTTTGTGAAGACCAGTACTTTCCCAGTACTGCTTTTAATACTGGGAAATATAGAGGAAAGGAAAGAAGGAATCAGCAAGATGGATAGACTAAATTAAATACAAGGGGGGTGTTGAAAGTCCTGAAGAGCCAGGAGAACAGCTAATTCTAAGGATGTCTTTTTATGTAGTTTCTAAAAGTTAAGACACATAACCAAATCAATTTAAAATATTCTTCTGAATGGGAAGGATTTTATGATCATTTCACCCAGCTAAAATAAATTGGCAGTGAATTTGATATGAACTTTATATTGCTTGTGACTAACTGCAGCAGCATCTGCGTAATGTTCTCATTAGAAAATACTGTTGAATTCCATTTCTTCATATTTTTCTATAAAAACGTAATGGGGATAGGCGGCCCAATGGTTGTCTATATACATGATGACTAACCTGCTGGTCATTATGATGTGTCCTTTATCCACATGTTAACATTTTACATTTGTGTGTTTAAAAAAAACCTTTCAGAGTGTTTATTCGTGTACTCTGGATATTGGGCCAATTAAAAATAAAATTAAAAAATAGGCATCACGTGATAGCATGTTCTTAAGAACATAAAGGAGCCCTCCTGATCAGATCCTTCCTGCATTATAAGCAGGACATGAATAAAATATTTATTTTCCATTACTGGCTACCATAGCAAATATTATTGTTTACTTCTGTAACCAGCAGGAATAAATAGCAAAATTCTTACTAGATTTGACTAATGTTCTTTTCAGATTCTTCTATTAGCAAATTCATATGTAAATATATTTGTTTTACCACTTGAATGCATATGTTGTGATGTTTGAGTAAGCATATAAGACAATGTCAGGGAACAGCAGTTCCTATACTTTCTGAGATGTCAACTGTGTTAACATTACTTAGTTTCAAGTGTTTTTGTATCACTGAGCTCAATCTGACTCTTCTTTTATACAGAAAATATTAAAGATAAATTTAAAAGTGTTTAACACAACAGGCATCCGATTACAGAAACAGAAAGGTACATAAACAATCACCAACAATCATGTACACGGACAATGGAATGCAAATCATCTCAAAAGTATCAAAGTACAATAATATGCACTTAAGATACTTACTGTTTGATGATTAAGTGTCTACATCTGTGTAACATACTTGTGGTTAGTCAGATGTTCGGCAGATATTATGGGAATCTATTAAAAATATAAACTTTAATTGATATAATAACACTTCAAATGAAAAGCTATGTACTATGTTCTGTACTATGTGATTCATGTTAACAGAGACCAAGGTAGCAATTTAAATGAGAACATTCATTTAAGTAGGGTATCAACCACTATTGGCTGTTTAAAAGAAAGATACATTTACAGTTAAACATTCATGCAGTTCAGTCATTTCAAGCACCCTTTTTGTTGGCCTACACAGAGATTATATATATTATAGGGTTGTTTCAGTTTTCTGATCTTAACTATTGGCTATAGAAGCAAACTCTCAAGCTGTGCATTTTGCATACTCAATCCAAAACTGAGATTATTATTATGACAGTAACTGATGTCACAGACTGTTTAAAAAGAACTGAAATTCAAGTGAAGAATGTAGCACTGGGACCTTGAAGTACACCACTTTTCACAAATTTTCTTTAGGGGTTGGTTAGAAAATCTAAACACCTGGCTATTCCTAAGAACGTTTCTGTTGTTGCATAAGTTATCCATTTAGATTCTTCTTTTTGGTTGTCTATGGATTTGAAATATTTGTTCATGCTGCTTTACGATGAAAAGATTTGCTATTTAATCCTCACACTCCATTGAAATTGGAAGAATATCTACTGTTTATAAGAGATTCCCCTCAAGATCAAACAAAGGAAATTAAGCAAGGCAAAAGGCTTGCCTCCTGCACAAAGTACTTCCGGAACAGATCCATTTAGTCAGTTCTCAATTATATGCAACTACCAAATAAAGGTAAC
The DNA here is from genome assembly GCA_032468135.1 of Calamaria suluensis. NCBI lineage: Eukaryota > Metazoa > Chordata > Lepidosauria > Squamata > Calamariidae > Calamaria > Calamaria suluensis. Next base: position 204,316 of record JANHFP010007520.1, on the reverse strand, counting down.
GGGGATGTGGTGGCTCAGTGGGTAAGACAGCTGAGCTTGTTGATCAGAAGGTCGGCAGTTCAGCTCTTCGAATCTCTAGTGCCATGCAATGGGGTGAGCTCCCGTTACTTGTCCAAGCTTCTGCCAACCTAGCAGTTTCAAAAGCACCTAAAAAATGCAAGTAGAAAAAATAGGAACCCCCTTTGGTGGGAAGGTAACAGTGTTCCATGTGCCTTTGGCATTTAGTCATGCAGGCCACATGACCACAGAGATGTCTTCAGACAGTGCTGGCTCTTTGGGTTTGAAATGGAGATAAGCACTACCCCCTAGAGTCAGAAATGACAAGCACATAAGTGCGAGGGAAACCTTTATCTTTACCTTTTATCAAATAAAGCATTTTTTGTTGTTAAAAATGTTTCTTGGCAGTAGAGCGGGATGAAATTTAGAACTTCCATTATGGAGACTGATATAATTGATGGTACTCTTTAAGTGTTGTTACAGGAGGATTTTTCTTGATTGCTCTATAATTACTAAACATGTTTACTTTATTAATCTAATTTGTGGTTTAAGCTAATTCTAAAATTGTCTCAACTACCTTTGGGCACAGCCTGATAATATTTACTTTTAACACCTGAATACAGAAATACAAGTAAGCCCTCAGTTTCTTAAGCGGATAATAGTTCACAAGCATTTGCATGAAAAAGTTAAATGTTAAACAACTTTAGATAGGATAAAGAAAACAGTGCATTAATAAAAAGAGAGGCTCAAATCAGCTTCTACTACATAGTTTACTTACTTACTATTGGCTTCTATTACTAGAGCACAGAAGTTCCAAAAGTAAACAAACTCTTCTAAATCAGCCCAATTTATTTTTCTATACAATCCCTAATATTCTTTAACTATACACAACAGTAGCCTTCTCCAATTTGGCTCCAATATCTTCCAGATGTGCTGGATGTAATTCCCCAAATCCCCAGCAAGTAGAAGAACTGGAATCTCCAAAAATACGAAAGGTCCCAGATTGGGGAAGACTAATATATGCATTTCTAAATTCTCTTTTTGCACATAAATGTGTCCCAAGTGTAATGAAGCTTCTCATACCATTGGTTTGCTACTGCAGGAGAAAGAGATGTTGCATCCAGCTGTCTAGAAGCTTCAAGAGTAGTGCTGTCAAAACAGACCAAGGAGCTTCAGCACCAGTCAGTAAAGAGGAAGGAGCCCAGGTCTCAAATACTTATGCATGCATGAACATTGCATTTTCTGGCATTGCGTCATGTCAGCATTGCTCATGTATTATATACATATATTGCTTATATATGTATATACAAAGAATAGGTTACAAAACTTGACTGGAGTGCATTATGAGGATCCAGAGAAATATGCATGAAATGATCAAATTGTATAACAAAAACAAAACCTCCAAAATCTGTGTGGGAGAAGCTCTTCTAAAAATATAGAAAAAATATTCAGAATTATCTGTACCAAGAGATGGGGGAAAGAGAAAGAGGAATTTCCCTCCATTCCTTCTCTCCCTTCTTTCCTTCCTCTATGAAAAATAACATGTTTGGTGACTAAACTTTTCATTATTAGTGCCTACTTAATACATCCAGGACTCATTGGTATACTATGCTAGTCATTCTTTTCTTTGTTGTAAATTGAACATCAAATTGCTATACTGTAAAGAAGATAGCACTTAACTCTTACTATTCAAAGATATGGCATGTATTTATAACTTCCTTTTATCTTGACCCCTTTGTTATTGGCAGTATGTAAAATAACAATGCATGTGAAAATGTGGTTATCTTGATCTACCCAAAATGGAAAATGGTTATCTTGACTTACCAAAAATTGAAAAAATATATATCTACAGTGGTCTTTATATATGAAAACATGACAATTTGATGGTTGTTCTCCATCAACCATTGAGCCATCAAGATAAAACTTTGATTCTTTTAACAATGGGTCAACAGAAATAGTGACTTGCAACCTGTACTTCCCTTGCAAGTATCAAACCATTCCCCTATGTCATTGGCTCACAATTTGGGTGTTTGGCAAGTGGCTTGTATTGGCAACTGGCTGTGTCTTGAGGTCATGTAATCACTATTTGCAACTTTTGTTGATTTCTAGCAAAAACGTTCATTGGGGAACCTGAATTCACTTAACAACTGCTATAAAATTGTTGCAAAATAGGATTCAATTGAACTTGTGATCACGACAACTTATGATGGAAATTCCAGTTCCAGTTGTGGTTGTAAGTCAAGGACTAGTTACATCCAATTTATCAGTCCCTCAAATTTCTGGTCAGTATTTATATTCCACAATCTTATGATGCCAGGCTGGAGCAACAGACTTGTATTATAGAATCAGTTGTAATCTATCCTGTGTCATAAGCAAAATGTGTAATAAGATCATAATAGGCAATCTGGCCAAGTTGGGTTGCTGATGGGATTATTTTTCCTTGCTTGTGGATTGTCTTTCCTATTTTCTAACAGAATTCTGAAAACACTAATGAAACGCAAGTGCTAAGAACTGTAGTCAGCATGACCATGATTGAGGATACTGGGCATTATGTCAACAGTAGCACAAGTAGACGTTCCTACTCATTCAGATATTGATTTCTTGTACTTCGTGTTCTTTATAAAGTAGAATATAATTTTAGCTTTCCAAGTTCAACAATTTTGTATATTAACTTTAATGCTCCGGAAGCTTAAAATGAAAGAGTTGTACATTTGAGACGTGGACTACTAGGTAGATAATAGCAACATTCAGATTTCCAAAACTTAATTTCCATATTTTCAAAGCTTCCAAGTTTAGTTCAACAACTCTATCATTACCACCCAGCATTTATGCAATCTTGAGATGCATGTTAGAAGAGTGTTCTCAATATTTATTTACTTTCTTGTCATGTGTTTCTCTGAAGACCTCAGCCAAGCCAGGGCCTTTCTGCTTTGGCCATCATTTTGCAGAAAATAATACTGGCCTACTTTAAAGAGATAGCATTTGTAGCTTAAGTATACCGCATTAATGAACTTTAGAACATCCTGTGGTGCCTTGTGCTATATCAAGCTTGTTTTACCGTTGGCTCCAGAATAGATCCCAAAATTTGTCCAAAACATGCCACTGAAATATAATTTTAGTACAAAATGAAGTGTATGTACATAATGTATATATGCATATGTGTATGACTATGTATGCATGTACATAAATGTATGTAATCTCTACCTCTATTAAATTAAACCAAATTTAGTTTTTTTTTCCCTTGGCTCCGTCAATTTCTTTGCCTTGGGTCTGCCTACACTTTCCCCTAGTTTTCCATTCCTAGAATAGATGTTGCCTTGGTTTGCAAAAAGCTAACCATTTTACACAGGAAAAAAATAATTGTGATCTTATATCATCATATATCTTTTTTTCTGTACATCTGTGCTTGTAACAGTGAATGTGGAAATGGGGCACAAAGGCAAATGATTTGCCATACGTTGATCAATTCAAGAACGTCTTATTGGATAGTAGGGACAGAAGCCCAATTAAGCTATGCTGCAGATCTAAACAGAATGTGTAGGCCAACAAGAGGTATAAACCCACAAACAAAAGGACAGAACCAAAACCACAACCCAAAGGAGAAAAAAAAAAAAACCAAACACAAATATAATAAAAGAAATCCTCATGCTCCTTAAAAAAAAGCACTGGTCCTGAGTTACGATTAAGAAACAAAGCTGTAAATTAGCAAACCTGGTTGGCTGTGGCAGTTGCAGCGAAGGGAACGCTTGTGGCAGGTGTTGTTGCTGCAGACACAGTGGCGGGCGTAGCGCCGTGCACCATGGGAACTTTGGGAAGGAAAACCATATAAGCAAACATACAGAAGAGTGTAGCAGTATGGGAAACCATGGCAAGAGGTGGTAAAATGGTCAAGTATGGTATTTATATCAGCAGAAGAGCCATGGGGCGAGATACCGCCACCAGCGAAAAGGACATGCAACCACAGCGCAAAGCGGGGCAGCATTCCAGAGAGCAGGGTGGGAACAAAGGTAAAAGACAAGAGGAAAGGAGAAAAGGGAAGGGAAAAATGCTTATTACCACTGAATTACCAAAGTCAATACAATAAAATTTTAACTGTTTTATTTTTCAGACCCACAAAACTACAAACAGCACTCATTGATACTTTGAAAATCTTAGGATAACCACATTCCCAATCCCTCCCATTTTAACTTCTGACATTATTAGGATATGCTGAAATAAAACTCTAATTCTGCATTTCTTGCATAAAACGTGTAACTGGCCTTTTCTGCTTTATACACAAAAATAATTTTCTAAAACACTGGAACTCAAAGTCCAGTCAAAATCCACCAGGACTGATAAAAAGGGACAGGGGAAATGGGGCGTAGAACAACTTGATAATGGTAGGAAGTAAATGGCTTCTAGGTAAATTGTGTCAATTAAATAAAGCAAATGCATTTAATTGACAAGTGTTAGTGCAAGGGAAGAAACATGATTTTGCACAGTAACTCTAAGTTAAAACTTAGCAGTGGATTTTGAACGTCTGTGAGCTGCTAAACAGGTTTAAGATAATCAAGAAACAAAGCTGGCACCTACCAACACTTGTAGCGGGTGTCATGCACAATATTGAGCCTGCCCATCATGCATTGCAACAGGAAGGTGGATTTGCAAAGGGAAAAGAATTAAAACAACCCATCACACGTGTAATTAGGAAAATCTCATTTGAACAAAGAAGGAAAAATTGGTTATTATGGGAAAACAGTGGCATGTAACCAATAGCACAATCAAATCAAACAGCAAGGTGGTGGTAATTAGAACTAGACTTACATCAGCAGGGCAAGGAGAAAGCAGACTGAACTGTGTGTTGGTATTTTGATTAAAACAAACTATTAAGTTAAAAGTAGGCTCTAATAACATTAGGAGAGGTTTCAGCTGTTCAATTTTGACATCTACTAATACATTGTTTTATATTAAGTTTGATTTACAGGTAGTTTTAATATGCTAATTCATGGCTAATGTGGATGCAGAAAGAAGCAATGCTGTGCTGGTGCCACATTAAGCTTAGCTTTCTAAATGGCAGATGTTTAAGTTTCAGGCGGAGACTGGGTAAATCTAGATATATTGCTGCTGCTGTGTTTGAAGGGTGGTTAATACGTAACACCAAACCATAACTTAGCATTATATGAATGAATGTCAGGCTCTGATTTGTAAGGTGCCAATTGGAAGATGGGAAACAGGCTGTTTCCAGCCTCCAGAGGACTGGGAAGGCATTTTTGCCCTCCCCAAGCTCCTAGAAAGGCTCTGGAGCCTGGGGTGGGTGAAAAATGGGCCTACTGGGCCCACCGTGCCATCACATGCCAAAAATGGGTGTTGCACACTCATGCGCAGAGGGCACATAGAATTATGGGTGTGGGCACACCTGCAGGTGACCACTATGCTCCCCCAGTTTTGGCACGCGGTGGCAAAAAGGTTGGTCATCACTGGTCTAGGTACAGCCATGCACGTTTGCATGGCTCCTATAGCTTTGGCCCATCCTGTATGTTCTGCTTCGCTTTGAGTCCCATCAGCTAAGTGATGGCATCTAACAGGACTTAGGAAGAAGGCTTCATCTGTGACAACATCTATTATTCAGAACAGCATCTGCATGGAGATTCATATGGCTGCCACCTTCCCTGCTTCATGAACTTTAAAAAAACGTTGTTCTTATTCTTCCAGGCTTTGGGTCAGAGTGCTTGGACAGGGCTCTTTGATTTGTAGGCAATGAGGTAGTTGTTATGTTCTCTTTTGACAAGGGTTCTTACTTGTGAAGCTACCCGAAATAACTTTGGAGTTAGGCAATCTAGAAATTCATAAATTAATAACTAAGTAAGCATAGTTTGAAGCTGCTTCACTAGGAAATTAACTATTTTAACATTTTTAAATGACTCCTGTTATTGCAAGGGAATATCTTGATCAAAACATTAGCTACTTTTCCCCCATTCTGATTGTTCCCAGATATATTAGGATTTAATTCCCCAAATTTTCAGAGCAATAGTGGCTCAGAATTGCTCATGTTGTACTCCTAAAACATCTGGGAAGCAGTCATATTTAAAAAAATATTTCCTGAAAATGAAAGCAGTTAGATAAAATGCTACTTATTTTTTGTAGATTCCCTCTAGACCTTCTAGGATTCTTATACACATAAGAAAATTCAGGGAAATAAACATTAAAAATTATAGCTATGACGGCTATTTGAACATTGTCAACTGATATAACCTTACCTAGTTATCTAACATTTAAGTATCATAGTTGCTAGACTGAATTGAGTCACAATATTCAAAGTGGAAATTAAATTAAATAAAATAATTAAATTAAGTAATTATTTTAAAAAATTCAAATACATGCATTAATTCATTTAATTCTTGGGGTAGAGATGTCACTGTTTCATGTTATTGCTACTTTTGCTATTATTATTCATAATCCATACATCTAATTATTGTTGCCCATGCAGGAATATAAATATATTTTAGTTGATCATCAGGTTAAAACTACAAAACTAATATATTTTCAGTTTTAACTTTCAGTCATCCTCCTTCTTCATGCCTGAAACCAACACACACTTTTGCATAGAATGTTTAGCAAATGAACATAAGGTAGCAATGAAAATCTTTTGTGCTTTAACTTGCAGGAATGAAAAAGATATTTGTGTAGGACCCCTTTGTTGATTAGTCCCTGAAAGTGATGTTTTACAACATCACTGTTTACCTTGATTTCAAAGGATGTAAAACTAATGCATTAATCCAAATCTTATCTTGCATTTTAGTTGAAGGCAAAAGTTTGAATCATAGTCAGTAAAGAAAAATAAATAATATAATAGTAACAATATTTCATGACAAAGTATTTTTCTAGTGCAATTCAGCATATGGAAAATATTATTCTCACTGCATTATGCATGTTAAACTCACTTGAGCAAAGGGGTCTTACATCAGTTAAATATATATGTATGTATATATAAAACAACATAAGAGGTGTAAAATGAAGGATTAGAGAAGAGAGAAAAAGTTTTCAAATGCTGTTTGGAAACATGATTGCACACTTCAGAGATGCAGATTTTCAGATTATGCTGAAAAGCACCCAACACCTTGCTTCCAAGAAAACATATGCAGAATTTGCAGTTTAGCAGCAAGATTGTCTTTCTGGGCATCCGAGTATGTTACCCTTCCCATGCCTTCTTTTTATCATACTTAACAATGAAAAGCCTTACACCTTGAACCTAGCTAACCCATGGGAAATCATTCTAGTGACCTCGTTTGGGTCTTTTTCAAAGGATATGGGAAATGCTACGTACCTGGTGGGAGGAAGGCTGTATGCTGTTGCAACTGCATGTTTGCAAGAGCTTGCTGGTATTGGAAAATACCAGCATTAAAGACTGCAGTGGCACCATTGGTTTTTTCAAGCGCAGGCCTCTTTGGTAATGGGGGGAGTACAGCTTGAGGAATCCCCTATTGATAGATGAGGATAAGATAGGCCAGTTAAGAAGAAAGAGAAGGAAGGAAGG
>JANHFP010007520.1:81480-94038 GCA_032468135.1 Calamaria suluensis | reverse complement strand
AGGAGGAAGGAAGAGAGAGACAGAGAAAGTGAAAGAAAAGAGAAAGGGATTTCATTTTTAAGAAATAGGAAAGAAAGGAGGGAGGGAGCGAGTACAGTACAGTACCGTAGTCACCGTAGCGAAGCACGGGTATCAGCTAGTTTAATTCATAAAGCTACAAGTGAAATAACATTCCCATGGGAACATCATTCCATGCACAGTCATTGTACATTTCTTTTTCATAGAAACTGTAAAACGTCAACAATTTGCACTCTCCTTTAAATCAGGTATTTTTCCATTAGTGTTCATGCTTCAGAAATGTTCCATATTTCCATCAGGTATTTCTTTAAAGATAATGTGCTCCGGGCCATTGTCTTTGCAGATGTAATTTCTTAGCTACTTCCATGCTAGTTCACTATTGTTTTTAGGGAAGAGGGCATTCACATAAATTAACAAATGACAAAAACCTGTGCAGTGGAGAGAAGAAGCAAAAACTCTGGCTATGGCATGTATGTTCTCTCTCTTGTGCCATTCTTTCCTCCCTCCCTCTTTCTCTCCTTATTCTCATTATTCTGGTCAAATCACTTAATTTGGGGTTTAAATAGGTTAACTGTGCTTTCTGGAGCATCTCAGGAAGAGTAAGAAAGACAGAAACACTGAATATCTTATTAAGATCTTATGGCTCCTGAAGGCTGTGTGACATCTCCAGCACATTCAGTAAATGTTCAGTTTATGGAAAACCGCTTTCTACAATTAGCACAGAATCTGAATTATTCTTTGAAGCTCTATATGTATCAATGACTGTCAACCACAAGATACAGAAAACTTGTTCTCTGCTTCCCCAAACATTTAATGAAAATTCCCAATGATAAAAGCTGTTTGACACTAGAACAGACTGTCTTGTATTTAAGCAGAAACTGGAGATCCATCTGTCAGAGAAGCTGGAATTTCATTTTTCCTTGAATAGAGAAATTATATTACTATAAAGTATTTTCTATTTTTTTCTGTTGAATGTCCTTAATTAAATGAATAGTTTTCATGTATAATCTGATTTAATTTAATACTAAACACCCAGTGGCCCATTGGATCCTTATTTTAGAGATATTTTATTATCTAAATATGGAAACAAAATGATCATGAGTAGGAAAAAAAAGTAGTGGGGCAAATTTCGAATTCTGTTTATTTGTGGGAGCATCAGAAATATTTCTTCTATCCTTCTCTTCTAGAATGCAGAATAACAGAGTTGGAAGAGAATTTGGAGGTCTTCTAATCTAACACCCTGCTCAAGCAGTAGGCCCTATACCATTCTGGACAAATGACTGTCCAATTTTATTTTATTTATTTCATTTATTTATTTCATTTATATACCGCCCCTCTCCATGGACTCGGGGCGGTTTACAGCCATTTAAAAACAGGAACAATACAACACATTACTATTAAAATTTTTAAAAAAACAAATATCAGATGGCTAATTCAATTTAAAATTTTCAAAATATTTAAAATTTAAAATATTTAAAAGTTTAAGCAACCCCTAATTTCTTGACTGAATCCCTCCTAAGCCGGCCTGGCAGAAGAGGTAAGTTTTTAATTCCCAACGGAATGACTTTGAGTCGGATAGCCTACACAGTGCTGTTGGAAGTTCCAGAGGGTTGGAGCCCCCACAGAGAAGGCCCTCTCTTCTTAAATCCTCCAGCGATGGCATATCCACAACTTCTGGAGGCAAACCATTCCGCTGCTTAAATGTTCTTACTGTCAATAGATTTGTCCTTATTTCTAGGTTGGATCTATCTGCCCTTGATTAAGTTTCCATCTGTACTTCTTAGGTACTTCACTCCATTCTTTCCTCTTTCCTTCTGTCCCTTGCTGACAGGTAAGTAACTGCTGCTGGGCTGGGAAGGGAGGCAAGGGATTGCAAGACTAGCTGGGAAACTGTCACAGAATGTCAAAAAATGAAGACCATGTGACCTCACCAACTGCCTAGCAGCACAACAGCCACAATGTTTTCAAATTTCATTCCATTGGGGTCATGGGGTCTGTATTTTGGATTTTATAAGTTAGTGGTTCTATAATTAGTTGAGGTTCCTACATTCAAAAAGTATTGCCCCATGATGCACCATTTTGACGAGTTAAAAGTCATGACAGTAAGAACACACATATATACACTACTTGAAATATGTAAAATAAGCGGCTTGAAAGGGTCCCTATCTTCCACCATTCAACATTTGGCTGACATAAACTGCCTGTTATTTTCTGGTTTTCAAGTCTCAAACCAAGGCAGTAATACTATCAATCTTGTCAAGTTGAAGTGATTATGCAATTCATCCTGTCAAAGATTTCAGGGATCTCTTGTAGCTCCTGTTTACCAACAGGAGAGTACATTACTTTATGATGTAATTTTAAATGTGTTTCACTTTAACATCATCAAATAGAGAACAGCACTGAAGTCCTATTGAAGTTCAGACCATACCACTTTACACTCCCTTCTTTTAGGATGCAATTAAAATACTCCAATACTCTAATAAAATATATATCCATCCATCCATCCACACACAAGAACAAGAAAAATGAAGATGGCAACAATTGAACTATAGGTAGCCTCTGATTTACAACCACAATTGAGCCCATATTTTTGTTGCTAATTGAGACAATTGCTAAGTGAATTTAGTCCCATTTTTTATCTTTCTTGCCACAGTTAAGTGAAACACTGCAGTTGTTTAGTTAGTAACTCAATTGTTAAGTGAGTCTGTGGGGCTTCCCCACAGACTCTGAAGGTCACAAAAGGTGATCATATGACAACCATCCTCAATAAGAGTCAGGTACCATGACTCTAAATTTTGATCATGTGACCAGTGAGACATTTTAATGCTCATGTGGAAAATGGTCCCTTTTGTCATTGAACTTCTAATGGTCACTATATGAACCTGATGTAAATCAAAGGCTACCTGTATTAAAGTTACTTTTCTGTACAAAGATAATTTACTCTACTTTGTGGGTAAGAGAGAAGTGCATAGTATATTAACCAGGTAAGTACACAAAGCCAAATATGTGGGAGAACCATCAATTTAGCTCATCTACAAACCTGAGTCTTCACTGTTTTCTTAACTAAATCTCCCAAATCTTTTAATGGTGCATTAGTTTCTTATTTTCCCCCGCTGAGTATCCTCATTTCCAATTTCCTCTCAACTAACTTAGTATAATTACCAACTGTTTGATCATATTTTATACCAGTCAGTTTAAGTAATATTTTAAATTAGTCATCTCTAAATTAAAATGGTTCTTCTTCAACTTCAAGTAACACAATGTGTAGTCAAAAAGTTTTATTCTATTTTGGTCTGTCATTGGAAGAACACCAAGAGAAGGACAATAGGACTTATTTTGTTAAAGCTCACATTAAAAATAAAAAATTGAGTAGACCAAAGTGCTTCCTTTCATCATCAAGAAAAGTGCAAGCATTAAACATCTGTATTAATGGGAATAATGTATTTTTCATGATGAAATAAATGGGCTGCTAACTACAAACAGCCCTGGATTACCTTTGACTTGAACACTACTCATGTTGCAGTTACAAATGGATTGCTTATTACTATAATAAGCACAATTCTTTGTCCTCTTGCAAACAAAGAGCTGAAGCTGATCAATGTTTTCATGTGTGTTAATGCTAACCTTTAATAGCAATCCTTTTTCTTTTTTCTAAGCAGGTGTTTTTGAAGGCATTTGTTAAAGTATTTTATATGCATAGACAAGTAAAATACTATATACCAAGAAAAGTGTTTGGCTAAATTGATGCTAAATAACCTGTTCTGGTTAAATAGAAATTCAGCTTAAGGAATTTAGACTTTCTAGACTCAGGAATGGATCACATTCTTGATCTGGGACTGCCTTTTTCAAAAGCCAAGCCATAAGGCCAGATATGCAGTTCATAAAAGCAAACAAGACTTTCTGTATGAGCCTTGCTATTAAAGCAGAGGTCAGCAAATACCAAGTGCAAGATACAATCACACACCCTAGATCAGTGATGGAAAACCATGCATAAATGTTGCACACACGCACTCGCAGGGGCCACGCTCCAGAACACCCAAATTTCTGGGATCTAGCGTGCATGTGTGCCAGACGATCAGCTGGTTGGTACACATGTGCAGGCTGCTTTTTGCCACTGCCCCATGCACTTCATGCATTCTTACCTAGGATGCCACCTTTTCCTAATGAACTGTCTTTCTGAATAAAGAACACATGCTGAGAGCGTTCTCACTTAGCAGGACATATGACAAAAGCAAGCCCAAAAGCAGATGTTCTCAATAGAGGCCTCCCTCCTATGGAATAGCTTATAACCTAAGAGAAGGATGCATGAACACACTCACGCAAACATATCCCTTACAATTTTCAGAAACCCCCTTGAGATTGATTCTGGAGCTAGTGACATAAAATATGTAACTTCCTATATTAATATAGTTATACATTGGTTATATTATTATATGAATATTAATATGTAGTAAAAGAATATAGAGTCTAGGTTTTGCTTTATTTTGTTTTTATTTATTATTTTTTTGTTCTGAGCTACAAGGACACAATTTATTGATAGACTGAAACACTTTTACAGAAATGAACTTGGCTGTTCAGTCTCATAGCGTTTGAGAAGTTTTGGGAAGACAACAAATGGCCAAAGTTGTGTCTGCCTGTTCTGGCTATGGTAACTGAATTTCTTGTGTACACAAATGTTATGTTTCCCAGCTAATATATTGGTTGGAAATTATTTTAAAATATTTCCATGTGACCTTTCCAGTGATCAATACTGTATCGATGTCTTGGAGTAGTGGTAACATCTGTGGTTAGTGGTTATCCTGCATTGTAGACTACTTAACAAAGACCAAAGGTGGAAGCTTTTGTGCCTATTGACAGTTGTCATAATAACTGCAATAATATTGAAGACAATAAAAACATTAAGGGCAGCCCAGCAATATGCATTCTTTTCTGTCTGAAGTCCATATTCATAAAGGAAGAAAATAATCTGTTTGATGAAAGTATGATTTCCCTTTCTCTTATATGAACCCCCCATACAGAACCATTTCTGCTGTGTGTAGCTTATACTAAATGATAGCTCCTATGGGAAAAAATTAGCATCTAATTATTAGCAAATTATTAACAAATAATTAGTAATGATGCAACTTTTTGAAGGCTTCAGAATTTAATTTGGTTTTATCATTTGATATTAAACATAAAGCATATGTTTGCACAGTATTCAGTGTCTCACACTAATTTCTCAGTTATGCCAATACCACTGAAATTGCACAGTATTTTCTGTTGAACAAATAAAAACTAATTCTTTATATAAATTGAAGATTGATACAATTGCTTTATAGAAATGCATAGATAATTTTATCTACTTTTTTCTAGTCAAAATGAATGCAGAGTACATTCAAGAATGCATGACATCCTTATCAAACTTTTTTAACACAGGATTACTTAGGACACTCAGGATATGTTTAGAATATTTTATTTATCTTCCAGGAAAAAAAAATATGGGAGTGCACTCCCAATGTTGATATTACTTTGTCAGATCTATGCTTGTAGTGTGACTAATTACTTTGTTATCCTCAATAAGCTAAACAAACAATACTTTTAAGTATATTTATCTTCTGGCACATGAATTCTAAAACAAAATGTCTTTACCCACAGCTCAGAAAATGTGTTTTATTAAGACAAAGAAGCATCTTTCAAATGCAGCACAGATGAATTTTTTCTCATTAAACATGAACAAGTATAACAACATCTCATTTGCTTATATGGATACTTTTTGGTTTTAAGGCTTGTTTAGAAAACAGGTTAGGTTTTCGGTTTTATTTATTTATCTATTTATTTAATGTACCGCTCATATCACTTTCAAGCAATTCTGGTAGGCCTGCAATATGAATGCATGATATAAAAATGATAATATTAAAACATTAAAGACCTTTCACATTAAGTATTTAAAAGGTTAAAATTAATCAAGACTACATTAAAAAGACTAATACAAAAACAGTATAGAGGTAGGAACATCTCCTAATCGCCTAACCTAATCCTGAAATGGGATAATTCCATAAGATTCTCAAGCCAATATTTATGCAGAAATACCATGTTTTCCTGAAAATAAGCCCTCCCCCAAATTAAGCCCACCACGAAAACATTTAAATTCATGTGTAACCGGTCTCCATCATTTCCTCTGATTAGGGTTAGGGGGACAAAGCTCAAAATCAGGCAAGACAGCAAGAGGAGACCCGTCTTGCTCCATGAGCTCCAAAATAATAAGACCTCCCCAAAAATAAGGCCACATGCTTATTTCTCGGTTCAAAAAGAAGAAGACAGGGTCTTATTTTCAGGAAAACACAGTATTGTACATTCAAAAAGGTTTACAAACTTTTAAGCATCACTATATATTGATGACAGCCAACCGAACAGTGCCATTCTCATGCCACAGAAATCCCAGGGCAGTGTCAGGAGGCAGCCTGGCTATAGGAGGGACAAAATAAATTCAATTCAATTTGTGTAATTCTCCACAAATGGGTAAATATTCAAGAACATTAATCTCAGTAATTGTTCCTTTAGTTTCCACTAAGTTAGTTGATGAATGATTTGGTGGTTCTTGGTGGCTCATGGTTTGGATTCATAACTGGCTGCTTTTTAAAAGCAGATGGAGGCCATCGCTGGGAGGGTTTACTTATTATCAACTTCTATATTGCCAATGTTGCCATGGTGACTCTAGGTGGCTTAAAGCTATATAATCAAAACATTATATAAACATTAAAACAATAAGCAAAAACCATGCACTATAATTCAGTTAAAATGCAATTAACTAAGATCAAAGGAAAGGAGCAAAGTGCACAAAGAAGGCTGTGACAGTCATTGTCATAACTGTGGCAATCATTAATTTTATTATATTCATATGCCACCCTCTCATCAATAAGACAGCTCTGGGGGGCTCTAAGGCACTTTTTCCCCATGCTGTCACAACTTCAAACAATGTACGGTCATTGGAAGAGAACTACCTATAATGAAAAGACATGGATGATGTGACAGCAGACCTTCTCCATGGCTGCTGTCAGCTTCTGAATTCCCTTCACCTCCTCACACTTTCAAAGCATATAGAAGATCACTGCTGTTTTATTTCCCCAAGCCTTCAACTAGTTAAATGTTAATCCTGCGAAGAATTGATTTATTATTGTTGATGCTTACATACATTTTAACATGCTGTAATCCAGCCCAGTCTTTTTATTTGGATCAGTTCTGAAAATTATAAACTAAATAGATGTACATACTGCTAAAATATTGAACTTATCAGAAAAATATTAAGAATATACATAAAAATACAAACTTTTTTGTTATTTTGGATAATTTATGACATAAAATCTTTATAGATGGAAATCCAATTAATGCACCATATATGAAATCCAGAGCTGTTTAAGATAATTTCAAAAAAGTTTGCATATTACACAATAGGGTTATGTACCAATCCAAATCTGAAAGGCCTAAGAATTAGAAAGTGCTTACTTAGTACATATTGACTTTTGAATCAACCCAGTTGCTGCAAATTCTTTTTTGAGCATGACAACAATGTGAAAATTACAAACATATCCATAAAAGCTTAATTATTACAGCTTCATTCCAATCCTTGAAACTGGTTTCACTTTTCAAGTAAAGGGTTTGAACCTGTCAAGGGGCAATTTGTATCCATTAATATATTATTAAATTATTATGCATGATAGATACTTTATAGTGGAAATTCAAAATTTGGTGAAATGTTCTTGGTCCCAACTGAATTAAATGGATTCATTACAACTGAATGCTTGAAAAAGAAGAAATATTACCCTTTCACTTTTGGACATACAAGACGACTGACATTAGTAACTACATATATGCCAGCATCTATCAATGTCTCTGAGTTGGCAGACATTCACAAATTGCCAGCATACATATGTGAACACTAAAAATGTATTAGTAAGCATTCACCAAGAGATCTGTAGTAAGCACATAGAACAATAAGCAATGGACACTCTAACGCCAGATAAGAAAAATAGTCTTATTTGGACAGTTATTGCTACAGTAAAAATTGCACTGCAGCTCTAAATATTACTCTTTTTTTGTATGAGAAAGGCTCATACCTAATATGATCTTGTTCTTTGGCCATAATAAATATTTGATTTTTTTAATCTCATGTAACCCTGAAGAGTGTCTTCTCAGCACATAATGGTCACAAGGGTTCTGATTTTTTTTTCTTATTCTATAATGCTGTGCAAGGTCAGCATGTGACATTTAGATATGTTTGCATGGGCTGTGCAGTCTCTAGTGATATAAATGAGGAATATTGTTCCAGGGTTTAATGGAGCACATTCTAACAACTTCTTGAACATTTAAAGGGCAGTCAAATTCCAAATCACCAGGGTTCCTGCAAGGAAACAGTCTTTATTTTGTCACATTATTCACTCTTTAAGAAAGTAATTGTTTTAACTTTACCAGGAAAACCAGGAAGGCAGAAACCAGTTCCTATATATCAATTAAAGAACAAACCCAGGAAAAATAGAGACAGAGTTGTGTTTTGGTAAATGTGACTGCAATAGCTTAAATATTTATCAATATTCTTTGTAAAAAATATGGCAGAGTTTTAACAATCTCCAGCAGCACAAATAGCACACCATAGAAAACAATTGGTAGTTCTCTTAAAAACAGTACAAAAGCTCATCTTGTAAAATCACTGCTTACCTTTAAAATGCTACATAATTATTTTCTTTACTGTAAAGGTCTTATCTTCGGTATGAAATACATAGAAATAATGTATAGTATTGCATTTCTAGCAATCATAAATATTTTAATGGCAAATATTTCAAAGCTTGTATCTGTTACTAGTCTCATGTTTGTTTTTATTTTCAGAATGACAGTAATTGACAACTAAATAATACATCTAAATGGCACTAACACAGAATTGCAGACATCAGGAGGTGTTAAGGCCCATCCTGTAAAATACTGGGTTTTCTCACCTCCTGCACTGTCCATTACCTCTCCTTTAAAATTTGCAACTAAAGGTTGTATATAAAACAGACAGGTATGTTTGTATCTGCAGCCTTCTCCTCAAGAAGGAGTAGTGCAGCTTGCTTTATTTAAAATTCCTTGCAGTGTTTTCTGTGCAACAGTCCACCTCTTCTGGGAATCTCAAATTTCAATCCATAATCTGTTACATTTCTCAGCAATCCAAAATAGTTGCTTTTCAGTCAGCCTGTAATTAATTAATGCTATTTCAGAAGATGTCTACTAAATCCAAAAACTAATGAATATGTGATCATTTGCATTTTTCTGGTTGTTACGAACTTTAAAGCATACTAATAGTGAAGTATACTAATTGTCTAATAGTTACTATATCCATAAAGGAATTTTAATTTGCTCCCAGCTCATCTTGTAGAACTGAAGAAACTTTAAACACTTCCAAAATAAGGGGATGTTAAAGAGCTTTGTGTTTCTAATGCAACTATTCCACCCATCCTGTCACATGTTATCTAAATTATGTCCTTCAAAAATCTTATTAAATAAACTTTCTATAGATTAGGACAAATCAAAAGTAGTTTTCAATCAATAGCATGTTGGGAAAAAATGACTGAGTTCACACATCACACAAACCTTGATGTGGTTCATTTACATCATGTGAGAACCACTATGACTTCACAACTGTGAAGTCTGTTTAATAAGCAATAGTTAAATGGTAGCTTATTATGCTAATGATAAGGAAAACATTTTAAGGTAACAATGGTGGTTTGCCACTTTTATAATATATCAGGAACTTGAGCTCTCCCAACCTTCTTCTTTATACCAACATTTTCCTAAGTAATCAAGATGTTCAAAAGTTCTAAAGAAACTTCGAAGACTAACATATATAACTCAATATAATGTGTTTCCCTGAAAATAAGACTCTGTCTTATTTTTTTGAATCCCAAAATAAGTACTTAGGGGGCTTATTATTTTGGGACACATGAAGATGGCTCTTCTTGCCATCTTGCCTGATTTCCAGCTCTGTCTCCCTAACCCTAACCAAAGGAAATAGTGGGGACCGGCTGCACATGTGGTATAATATTTTTGGGAAAATACTGTATATTTTGGAAAATATGGTATATTTTCAGGGAGGCTCTTATTTTAGTGCATGCGTTCAGAAGCCTGATTGGGCTTATTATCCATGGAGCTCTTATTTTAGGGAAAACAGGGTACTCATCTAAGTCAAGATCAAAGATATATGAAATTTCAGGGCTCTTTTCTCCCATAAATTAGCCATGGATCCTAGGAACACATTCCTGCATATCCTGTATAATTTTGATTTTTGCAAGGGCTAAATACAATCTGCTTTGCATTCCTGAACCTAAATACCTAGCACTCCACATTTTGTCAACTTTTTAATTACTTTTCTTCCTACTGTATATCAAGAAGCAATGTTCAGGATCACATGTTACAATATAACAAACACTCAACTGTAACTGATAACAAATACAGTTCCTTCCCCCTCCAGATCTCTCTCTCTCTCTCACACACACACACACACTTTTTGGACTAAGCAATAATAATAGCTTTCTGAAAAGCGTTAACAAATGTATACTAGTTACAATTGTAAAAAGTTTCTTAGTTCTCTTTCTCTAAATTCAAAACCCAATGTCAAATTCTGGTTTATCAAGAAATAGTGGTTATTGAACATAATTATTCCAATACATATATCATTATAAGAACAACATATATAAATCTTAACTGGAGCCCACAGCCATAAAACAAAAGAAAACATACAAGCTTAGTTGAAAGAAGAATGAGAAAAGAAAAAGCAGCCAGACTCACTTCTTAGCTATCCGACAATGATGTAGCAATTGCAGCGTGATGTCTAGACTAGGCCAATGTTGCCCTATTAGATTTGTTTCATACAGAACTAGGTTTTTAATCTGATATTTCCCTGGAAGTACTTAATATTTGATTTATGCAACAAAGGAAACAGCATATTCTACTAGATAATTAACTACTTTATTATCTGCTGATAATTAATATACGTATCATTCATCTTTTCTTCCTTTCCCCCAGATTCTTGCTGTCACTTTTGACCTATCTTAAGATTCCTAATCACTGACAGATGCCTCAGTTTTTTGCTATCTAAATTGGAAACATTTTGTCTTTCTCCTGTAGGTCTATTGGATATTGGCCAGATCTGCAAGAACTGTTACCAAACAAATAGCAAAAATAAATACTATTTACCAAATCTTTACAAAAAGAACCCACTGAATTCAATTAGACTTACTAGACATAAACAGGATGGCTGCTTTACACTGCTTCAAAAATCAGCTTTGCAAATGACTTTCCATTATTTTTAAAATATGCTACAAGGCAGTAGAGCAAGCACACTTCCCGTTTTGGAAGCTGCAGGCTCTGTCTACCTTTGCTAAGTCTCTCCCTCAAGAGATCTGCCACATTTTGCAACACATCTGCACAGACTCCTTTCCAGGCCACTGAAAACTCTATAAACAATAGATCCCTTGACACCTGAACAATCCAAATAGGACCTTTTTTTACATAGCAACCATTCACTAATTAGGTTCACTTCTGTCTTGTTCTCTCTTAATACATATTCCAAGCCTTAGCCATTTAACTTTTCTGTGCCTCAAAGGGTTCCCTAGATTTTGAAAATTCTGACAGATCTTCTTCGTCCATCTGGGGCTGGCACAGTTACGTATTTGGAAGTACACATCCAGGCAGTATAACCATTCAGTATGTATATTATAACATGTTTTATTTATCCATCAAGTGTATATTCATCCCTATAATTAAAGATATTTACCATATAAACTGATGGTATAAGTCTTTATGTTTCTATACATAGCCACAAACATTTGCAAATTATCTTTTTGAGCAGAAGGCTTACATGTCTGTATACAATCCAAATG
The DNA here is from genome assembly GCA_032468135.1 of Calamaria suluensis. Classification (NCBI taxonomy): domain Eukaryota; kingdom Metazoa; phylum Chordata; class Lepidosauria; order Squamata; family Calamariidae; genus Calamaria; species Calamaria suluensis. The sequence continues at coordinate 82,132 of JANHFP010007520.1, read as the reverse complement.
GAATACTACAGCTAAACAGATGCATTCAAAGGGGAGGGGGAACCCCTGTAACTTTTTCTCCCTTGGGACTTTTGTTCACGTTAACTAAAACCAAATGCCTGTAACAGCTCACTTGAGAATTCAGAAGCTTTGGGTAAACAGCAAGCCAGCTAGCTTTTTTAACCTTAACTCTGCCAGCTATCTACTTTGCAGACCCTAGCATACACTGCACCACATCCCAGAAAGAAACCTAAATCATTATGGTTTCACCTTTTTATTTTTTGTCCCTCACACATATAAGTGCACTTCTAATAAAAGCCACACAATTTATCTGCAACACCCTCCTCCCCCATCCCAGTCGAGCAAAATGCAAGCAATTTTTTTTTTAGCAGTCGCATATAAAACTTAGGGCTCTCCAGAACTTGTGAACCTGGGCAAATCCCTCTGGATGCCAAATTATAGCGCTCTCCATATAAGGAAGAACAACTTAAACATGTCACATGTTCATCCAAATGCGGTAGGCAATGTGTCAGCCTTTCCAAAAAATAAAAAACATGGGCTCCCGTTTTACAGCACACTTTATTTTTATTTTATTTTATTTTATTTTTTTGGTCCTCCCAGCAAGGGGAGAAAAAATAAATAAACAAACAAGGGAGGAATCGCGCTTCTAATT
>JANHFP010007520.1:38407-54242 GCA_032468135.1 Calamaria suluensis | reverse complement strand
GCAGTATCCAGAAGGGGAGGAGCTTAAAAATGTGCATGCCCGGTCCTGATTGGTTCAGCAGAGCAGAACCCAATAACAATGATTGACGTCGCAGACTGCTTAGGATAATTGGAAGCTTTAATCAAGAAAAAAAACAGGAATGGTTGAGGAGAGAAGCTCTGACACAGATGTCCAGTCTGATGGACTGAGTTAAAAGCTGGATTCCATAGCCACAAGGGCGGGGCCTTAAGCTTTTGATTGACTCAGTCCATCGTCTGAACAGACTGTTCAACCCTTCCTGGATGCTGTCTCCACCTAGGAGGAGAAGTGGCAAAGTTCAAGTTTGTAGGCTTTATAGTTCTCAAGACTTCATGGTGACGGCATGAGTGGTTTTCACTTTTATACATATAGATGAATGAAGTCTGATCCTGGGAGCTGCCTTTTGTTCATATACCATGTTTTCCCGAAAATAAGACCCTGCCTTATATTTTTTCGAACCCTGAAATAAGTGCTTGGTCGTATTGCCATGCACTCAAAAGCCCGATTGGGCTTATTATCAGGGGATGTCTTATTTTGGGGGTAACAGGGACATAAAGGCCTGCATAATGAAAGTCATGTCAAACAGGCAGAAACATAACTGAAAAGCAAGGTTAAAAATGAGGCTGCAATATGTACCACTAAATCAACACATTTGTTTGTGTTCTAGAACTCTTCAAAATTAGAACCTATTCTTTTACAGAAAGGAAGTTAAGATGTAAGCAATTTCTTCCACTCTGGGCTCCATACAAAGTAATCAACAGTATAATCAGGTCAAAGACAAAACATTTCATCTGCACAAAATGAAGATCTGGTCTAAGATCACATGCTTAGATCAATTCTTTTTCTACGTGGCGTAGCCTATCCCTAAAAGAGTAATATTGTATTAAGATATTGGGACATCAGTTTATTTGAATCCAGATTGTTAAAGGTTCTTTAGAAAATTCCAGTAAGTTACTGAAGTGAAAAGTTTCTAGATTGCTCTAATTTTGACTGTATTTTTCTTCAACTTTTTATTCACCTGATTGTCTTTATAATTCTCTTTATCAGTCCCCACTCAAAAGTGCTTTTTAATTTTTTTATCCAACACTGAATAATGCCCAATATTAACAATGTCCCTTCTTTCTAAAATCTAATTAATGGTGTCCTAAATCCCTTGATGTTACTCTGCACTACAAAGCATAAGGGCTTCAAGTCTCACCAGCTCAAGGTTGAGTCAGCCTTCCATCCTACAGAGCTAGGTAAAATGAGGATAACATCAGCAGATACATGTATCTATTATATCCTCCCACAAAGCATGGCTTTAATACTTTAAATAATAGATCATGCCAAGCTTCTAATTTCATCTAGAATCTTTTCTAATTATTTTTATTTATTCTTTGGCCTTTTGCAAAGGCTTTCCTTTTGCAAAGAGAAATGTCCCTTCCTTCAAAGAAACTACTGACATTTTAGGAATAGCCTTAGCCAGAATCAGGTTCACCATGCCATCTTCCAAACAGTTTTCAAGTTGGATCCTCACAAGCATAAGCAGTACAGGTAGTCCTTGACTTACAACTACAATTTAGCCAAACATTTCTATTGGTTAGGGAGATATTTGCCAGGTAAAGTAAGTCCCATTTTACAACCTTTCTTGCCATGGTTGTTAAGTAACAGAGTTGTTACAGAGTTGTAAAGTGAATCTGGCTTCCCCATTGACTTTGCCAAACATGATATCCTGGGACGTTGCAACCGTCATAAATATGAGTCAGTTGTCAAGCATCCAAATTCTGATAACGTGACCATGGAGATGCTGCAATGGTCATAAATGTGAAAAAATGGTCAGAAGTTATTTTTTTCAGCTTTCAATGGTCACTAAATGAACTGCTGTAAAGCAAGGACTACATGCATATTTGCAACCATCCTCAATAAACTCTTCAAAATCAATTACAAAGTGCTACAAATGGCAGCTAGTTTGTATCCATGCTCTTCTGACATCTTTCCCAAAACTTAATAACAAATGGGCAAAATTGCCTTTGCAGCATTCCTCTGAAATAGAGACGAGTTGATTCTTTAATTGTCATGGTTTTCTAAGTCCTGTAGTTGCAATGATTTTGAAATGTTGGACAACTTAGATAACTTAGAACTACACCGCCTTCAGTCTGACCTTACACAAAATTATCTGCTTCAGCTTCAACCACAATAACACATGAGCATACAATAGATACAAACTTAAAGTGAACCGCTCCAAACTCGATTGCAGAAAATACGACTTCAGCAACAGAATAGTCAATGCCTGGAATGCACAACCTGACTCTGGTTTCATCACAAAACTCCCAAAATTTTAACATAAGACTGTCTACTGTTGATCTCACCCCATTCCTAAGAAATCTGCAAGGGTGTGCATAAGCACATCAACATGCCTACCATCCCTGTCCTGCTGGCCCCTTTATTCATATCCATTCCCCATGTTCATAACAATGTTTATACTTATATCCATTATACCACACATCTTTGACAAACTAACAGCAAGCTGGGGTTTTTTTTGGAGTTGAAGTTCACCCATTTTAGAAGTTGCCAAGAATGGAAACACTGGTATAGTGTTTTTACTGTTCCAGATGGCCCTTATGTCTTGTCAAGCAAAAAGAGAGAATGTGCAAAGAAAACTCATCAAAGAGATACTGTAATTTAGCTAGTATATTCAATTTGGGAAGGACCATGATTTTTCTTTGGCTAACATTAGTCATGCCAGTCATGGAAGAGAAGTGCTGGTGCAAAAGATCTGGAGAATGCCAAGATGGTTAAGGCTAGAATATACCAGCCTTAACACTACTAAGGGAGTGTCCACTGTGTCTACAGCTGAAATAATGGTTCTCTTGATTATCATCAAATAGACTTAGCAAAACCAGTTAACAAACATTAGAAATGGATGAGTGATGTCAAACATTCTATCTTACCTTCCCTGTGTGCAGAACATTCATTTGCATCAAGTAACTGCAGCCTAGCAACAAACTCACAGCATTAAATTACCAACATTTTCATTCACAGTCTTCTAAATGTCTGCAATCTGGTCCAAGGATATTTTAAATATTAATTCCACTGTGAGAAATGCCCTTGATTTTTTCCCAAATAAAATAATTTCCCTCCTTACTGTCCTACCTTATATTGATCCAATGAACCATTGCCACATACCAGCTGTGACCTATATAAAATGTTTTTTCTTCTTTTTTAAAAAATATAGATGAGTATAAACCCAAAGAATTGATTTGAGCTTAGGATAGCCATATTTTTGAAAGAACGTGTATGAAACTGGAGAGATTATCAGGCTAGCACTGGTTAGTGTCAGTCAGATTCAGCTCTGTTTAGACAAAGTAGAATTAATGATGCAAAGAAGCAAATGAGAAGACCAGAGTTGGAGACACTTCTGATGCTAGAGCTAGACATTCATCTCCACAAATGCCAAAAGCTCACTATCCTTCAAAATTTATCAGAAAAGCACAGCCTCATAGATTTCAAGGATGTTTAAAATTATGCAATACACTGCAAGTGCAATTCTGGGTATGACCTTTTGCAAGCTTCTCTGCTCTCAGTACAGCAAGCATTAAGCAAGTCAGCTCATCAGCTCAACAGTTTGCTATTAGAAGATAGCTTGAAGAGCAAAGGGCTCTGGAAAGTCATGTTCAGTGCATGATATCTAACTTGTTCTTTTCTTACCTATTTTGGAGAAAAATATATTATTTCTGCAATTGACTGGTTCTCTCTTTTCAGACAGATGGAACTGCTCACTTTTTCGCCTTACACCTGATACAAATACAACATTTCAGAAATAATAATTTAAGCAATAAGCAGGTTTGCACACATTTACAGGCTATAGGTATGACGAAAGCCATTGCTTCTATAAACTAACATTAGCACAAGGACCGTCTCCACTGAGCCAACCCCTATGGTGAAAACTATTTTGCCATCTTTTCAGAATTATGAGTCATGTTTTCAAACCTTGTCAACTTTAATATTGGTGGACTTCAAGCCCATAATGGCTGCGGAATTCTAGGAAGTCCAGAAATCTTAAAGATTCTAATGTTGAGAAATGCTGCTTTAGATAGTCAAGGTTTCTCTACTTCTCTACTCTGAATAACTTGTATACTAGAAAGTGTACAAGCTGGAGAAAACTGCCTGTTAGGTTTATTGTTCTGCCTTTGAGAATGGTAGAAAACACTATCACATTCATAATTCTGAACAAAAAGTCTCAGCTTTCTGAATTTGTCAACACTTGAACATAAGCTTCCAACTTCGGATATTCTAGTCTGCAATTTCTAAGAATATACCGGCATATGCAAATATTAGATTAATATTTACAGTCTTCTTCCCTTCCATTCCCTTGTACACATTCATTTCTTCTACTTACATATAGAGAAGCTTGGTCCTGCTGATTTTAATAGGAATTCAGTCTAAACTCCTTCATTTTCTGTATTTATGCCCCTTTATGGTATTTTAGATACTTTCATCTTTGATTAATTTAGTCTCTTTTAGTGATTGTGTATTTGATTTTTTAATTATTTATTGTATATATTGAAGCTACATTTTTACATTATTGTCAGCGTCATCACTTTAATGGAAATATGCACAACCTAACATTGTAAGCTATACAGATCCTGCAAAGCTTTGGGAGAAACCTGAAATAATAGCCAAACATTACCAACTAGTTGCTAATAAGAAAACATAGCTGCAAATTAATAAATGATGCTGGCAAGCCTGTTTCATATGAGCCTGGCATCATACCATTTATATTTCTGTACTTTCCTCAATTTTCCATGGCAGTTCAACATTCTTTTTCTTTCTCATTTGATCTTTAACAAGCCTATAAAGCAGGCTCATATTTTGCAATATCTTACAATTCTAAGGAGTAGCAAATATTCCCACTGATCAGAATTTCTCATTGTCCCTCCCTTTACATAGCCTAACTATTCACCCAGTGTTGATATAAAGGTCATATTGAAAACATACAGGTAGTTGACTACCTAAAAGGTCACAATTGGGACCAGAATGTCCACTGAGAAACAGGATGGTTATTATGTGAGTTGCACCCAACTTTACAACAGAGTTTCATAATAAGGCACCACCATTAAGAAGTGTATTCATCTTTACAATAGTAGAGTCCAGTATTTTGGAAGGTAAAAGCTACACTTATTTATGTTTTTATGAATGGAGTCATTTACATAATGGAAGTGTAATAATATAACCTTTATTGTCATTATTTTACTGTGAGCATATAATAATTCTGTTGCCTACTCTCAAAGTATATATCTACCCATACATAACATATTAATTACTGTCCACTTTGAATACATTGTGAAAAGAGAAACTTGAGAGTTCACAAGGTTGATACAGTGGTGGATTAGTCCTAGTTCCGTCCAGTTCTTGTGAACCTGTAGTAAAAGCAGTAGAAGGCTCCGCCCACTCACCTGGATGTAATCATGGATGAGTTGTGCATGCACAGAAGCTTCTACACATGTGCAGATGTGCATGTTCCCATTGTGAACGGCTATTAAAAGTAAGTGGAACCTACCCCTGGGTTGATACTATATGGAACAAAGCTGTGACTGAATCTAGATGTTCTGCTTAGGACACCATGAAGCCATCTCCCAGAAGGTAACAATCAAAACTGGTCAGGGAGAGAATGTGTAATGTCCCTGAGAATACTGTTCATCCTACTATAAGCAGCACTTATATTTCATGTCTTGGATAGAAGGAAGTGAAGTTCCAATAATCTTTTCTGCCATCTTCACCACTAAGAAGTAATGTTTCCAAATAAGACAGTAATGCAACATGACAGGATGCTCTCAATAGTTCCTCTATAGAAAGTGGTAAGGTCATGGGAAGGAAGATGTGTGCTCCTCATGAGAGGCAGAAAGTGCAGGTGCTGCTGTGCCCACTTTACCAGTGTCTCACTGTTGAGCAACCAAGCCAACCTCCTTGTCAGATGCACAGCCAGAAACTTGATGCTGTTAACCACCTCCACAGTTGAATCATTAATATACAGAGGTGCGTGACTGTCCCTGCCTGAAGGTACACTTCCAAAGATACAGGATGATTTACAAACAAGGAACAATACAATAACCAGGAAATAAAATCCAAGGTGTGTTGTACAGGTGTGTTGCCCACATATACCTTTAAATACAATGTTGGAGAAGTACATGGAAAAAGTGGACAAGGGTCCTCTAACTGTACTTCACACTAAATTACAAACAGATTTATTTATCTGTTATGCATTTATTTGTTAAATTTATCTGTCACCTACCTTGCGGTGAGAGTAGGTATCTTATAACAATAAAAATGGGAAAATCAAAAGGAGTGTAAAAATAAAAAATATGTGACAGCTGCCCTAGGTGCCAGCTCAGACGATAAGGAAAAACCAGGATCAGGGACTTCAGAGACAGGAGTGGAGGACCATCAGGAAGTTGCTGAGGGCTCTGAGCCAGTAGTGAAGAGGCCAGGCACAGTGGAGAGGTGACTGGAGGAGCAAGTGGATGAACGGCTAGCTGAAGAAGAAAGAGGAGAGGAGCACTGCAGCTGGAAAACTTAGAGGCCTCCCTGGAAACACAGGGTGGAAAAGGTGCACAGCTGGAGCTGGCCAACAGAGATGAGGAGGAATTGCCTTCTTGACCTGACCTGGTGGTTTGACATAGGCTCCCTTAAAAAAGCAAAAAGCAGGAATTGGTCCTGGCAAAACTTCTTTTATTTACATGACTGTGAATTACATTCATTCACAGTCAGCAAGGTTTGTTCGAACAGTTTTTCAAACGAATGTTATCAACACACCTTATCTCATTTGGCAAGCTGCCATGTAACTTGCTTTGAAATGCAGAGCAAGGCAAAACTTGGCACAGAGTCTCTTAGAGTCACAAACAGAACTTTCCACTCTTGAAACCACTGAATGAAATAACTGTTTCCTGCAAAAGCCGCCTTCCCATTTGCTCCTCTTTTGTTTCCTATGTGAGGGACCAATCATCTCCAAGATGTGGATTTACTCCCAAGTTGAGCCAAGTTGAACAGGCTCCAGATGTTCCTCTGTGTCACTGCTGTCTATCTCCCTCTCTGTCTCTGACGCAGAGCCCTTGTCCGAGCTTTCCCTGGCCCCAAGGACCGGCCCATGTTCCTCGCCAACCTCCTCACTGTCTGACTCTGCTGCCAGTTCCGCTGGCTGCCGGGGGGGGGGGGCACAACACCTGAGAAAGCGCAAGGCTGAGAGGAGACAGGCACAATGGAATTCAGTGAGGCTACTCGTGAGGCAAGCATCTATTTAATCAGATGAGTGGACTTATGGGTTGTTGGAAATATTCTCTTGCTGTGTGCATGCTTCACCCTTGTGCTCTTGGTTTTCTTGGTGCCAGACTGTGCTGATTTTGAACTTGAAGTGGAGTATGGACTCTGTGGACTTTGCATTTGCTTTTGCTTTGGACTTAGTAGTCTTGTATCAGTGTTGGACTTTCCAGGATTTTGCAATTGGGTGAGAATGGGGTCTTGCGGGTTCACATTAGGGGCTTGGATTTTCAGTTAAACCCTTAAAACCTTCGTGTGTGTTGTGTGTGTGGACTAAAACAGGACAAATTAGCAAAGTAATTGAACAATACCATCAACAATTAAGAAGAAAACAAGAGCATAGTCATATGAGAAGAAAGGTGAGAGATTGGGGAAATAGGGAGTGAGGTGGAGAGGTGGGGTTTGCTATCAATCTAGTAGCAAACTCCAATGTGGTACTCCCCCACTAGGCCCCCAGGCCAACCGGCATAGCCAGGTCTTCTGGCTCTTATGAAATAATATGATTATTCCAATGATACTTAATGCTGTCACTTTCCCATCACATTAACAATTACAATTTGATGATGATCTTTGGGGATGCTGTGGAAATCTACTCCAAACTTTTCAGGGGATTGTATTTCTCTCTTTACAGTGTTTTGTTCCAGGTTATTTTTCTCTAGGCTTAGGCAAAGACCAGATAAAACATTTCTTAAATATGATCAGCATGTAAACCTGAGTCTCCTCCATCATGTGTAGTATTCAGTACTTTGCTTAAAAATTATGATATACAGTACTCCTATATGAAAATTCAGTAATAAATCGACATATCAGCAACTGTGTATAGGAATCCTCTGTTAAGTTATGTAAATTCAACATAGAACTATTATCATATTTTGAAAAGGCAGGATACAGCTGTTTTATATAATAAATACATTTTCTGTCCTGGCCATTTATTTAAGGATCAGACTGTTCAGTTAGCTGAAGGCAACAGGAGAAATATGTTTTGAGGTAATTAGGTCATCTCTACCAGTTTCTGGCTTGTAGCCATAGCTTTGCTCTATGTCAAAAAAATGTTAAACTCGAACAATATTAATATTTTTCGTTTCAGCCCTTCCGGTCAATGAGTGCACAGCATTATTTTCCTATTTGAACATTTCAGTCCCGACGTATCAGCAAGTGAAATCCTAACCCTTTCCTTTTATGGCTTTTTTGAAGAGCTCTCCCTCTAGCTCTGGAGTTTGAGAGAATCTCTCAGGTTAATGTTTAACATCTGAAAGTTTTGTCACTAAATATTTTACCAACTTTAATTGAAATGCAGGTTGATAAGGAAGGACAAGTAACAGAAAATATGACCTATTTGTCAGAGCTAAAAAAAGGTAAATCCTCGGCATTACGCTCTTAATCTGGACATTCTGAAGCAGTTATGAGAAAAGGAATAAACAGTTAAGAACAATGTTGAAATCTCTATCAGGATGTCATTTCTAGCATATCTGCAAATGTTTCTTTGCCCTACCACTATTTCAGTGTATTAGCAACTAGCAAGAGAACAAACTGTTTGGAAATAGAATGTATGACAGTATTATTAAAACCATCTGCTACCCACTGTACTTATACTGTACAGAACTAAATACCTGCTTTGGGGAAATGAAGATGGGAGATGAAATATTTTGAGTCTCAGCCCTTCTGGTCGATGAATGCACATCCTTATTTTATCTGAGCATTTGAGTGACTTTGAAAAGTCAAAAGTAACTTGATCCCCAGACCACCATCTTTTCAGCAGCCTCATGCAGTCTTAGGCTGCATCAACGAAGGGATAGCATCAAGATCAAGTGAAATGTTAGTACCACTTTCTACCACTTTGGTAAGGCAACACTTGGAATACTGCATCCAGTTTTGATCCCCAGGATAAAAGAAAGAAGTTGAGACTCTAGAAAGAGTGCAAAGATGACTGAGGCTAAACCCTATGATGAATAGTTTCAGGAACTGGTTATGGCTAGTTTAATGAAGAGAAGGTCTAGGGCAGGGGTAATATTCAGCAGGTTCTGACAGGTTCTGGAGAACCAGTAGTGGAAATATTAGCAGTTTGGAAAACTGGAAAATACCACCTCTGGCTGGCCCAAGAGTGGGGAGGAAATGGGAATTTTCAATTATCCTTCCCCTGCCCCACCCACCAAGGCATGCCCACAGAACCGGTAGTAAAAAAAAAAGTATTCCACCACTAGTCTAGGGGTGATATGATAGCAGTATTCCAATATTTTATGGCTGACATAGAGAAGAGGGCATCAACCTATTCCCCAAAGCACCTAAGAACAAAACAAGAAATAATGAATGGAAACTTATAAAGGAGAGAGCCAATGTAGAGCTAAGAAGAAACAGTGAGAATTAATTGCTTGCCTCCAGAAGTCATGGGGGCACCATCACTGGAGGTTTCCAACAAGACAATAGATAGCTATTTGTCCAGAATGATAGACGGTCTCCGGATTGAGCAGAGAGTTAAACTGGAAGACTATCAAAGTTCCTTGCAATCTGTCATTCTATATCCTATACAGGTAAAGGTTTCCGTCGCACATATGTGCTAGTCGTTTCCGACTCTAAAAGGTAAAGGTTTCCCTCGCACATATGTGCTAGTAACTTCCGACTCTAAAAGGTAAAGGTTTCCCTCGCACATATGTGCTAGTCGATTCTGACTCTAAGGAGCAGTGCTCATCTCCGTTTCAAAGCCAAAGAGCCACCTCTGTCCGAAGACATCTCCGTGGTCATGTGGCCAGCATGACTAAACACCAAAGGCACACGGAACACTGTTACCTCCCCACCAAAGGTGGTCCCTATTTTTTCTAATTGCATTTTTACATGCTTTCGAAACTGCTAGGTTGGCAGAAGCTGGGACAATTAATGGGAGCTCACCCCATTACACGGCACTAGGGATTTGAACCGCTGAACTGCCGACCTTCCGATTGACAAGCTCAGCTGTCTTGCCCGCTGAGCCACCCTGTCCCATTACTTTACACTTAGCCCACCTTTAATATAGAAGAATACATACAGAAGTTACTTATGGATTCCGAATATCTATTCATTTGTTTTGTGATTTGAGAAGAGAAAAGCCTGTGGCCAAAATTTTCAGGATTTTTGCATTTAAGAATTTAGAAACACCAGTAACTCTTCATATTTGAAACTGTTTCTCCAAAATTGTATTGTCTTTTGAGATTAAATCATTGGTTAGTGATTGCACACTAAAGTCTGTATGTTTTTCTTCTAACCGAAAGAAGACTAGCTGTTAGCAATCTAAATTTCAATTAGTGTAAATTATGAGTTTAAAAAATAATTCAAAAGTGTCCATTTCTGAATATTAACATTACTTTGAAAGTCAGTTTCATGTTCCATAAATACTTTTTCAATACTTTTTATATGCAGTATGGATGGTGCAGATCTCTGCTTTGAAATTGTAAAGAGAGCAGATGCTGGTTTTGTGTACAGTGAAGCCGTAGCCAGGTATGTTGTCTTACTTTAATTTTGTGCTGGGAAGAATGAATAATAATTAACACTTGTCTGGTAGCTAACACTATAAGCAGCACTAATTAAGATAATCAGCCCGGAAAAGTTATATAGATAGTCTTTGTTTAGAGACCGTAGTTGAGACAGCAATTCAGTCATTAAGTGAAGCAGTTGCTAAGTAAAACAGCAGCTATGCTTATGATCCTACACCAGCTTTCCTTTGCTTTACAGACCTGCAAAGATAGTAAATATGACAATTGATTGCAAAGTTACTTTTTCATCACTGAACAGTCACTAAATGAGGACTACCAATATTCTATATAGTATTCTTTTAAAGAAGGTTAATACATGCTGAGGAAAGAAACTATAACTAGTAATGTTTTAAAAAACAAAATATTATATTTTAGTTTTAGCTCTCAGTTTATTTTAAATAATTGTGACAAGATATCTCAAAAGTTTATTATTAAATTGTACTATTATTAGATTCATGATTATCAGTTGCATTTCTAAACCTTCAGTTAACAAAAGAACTTAATCAAGACTAAGTGAAACACTTGTAAATTATGAGTATAAGACTAGGATCTGACCTAGATTTGATTAGCTCCTGTTTTCTTTTATAGTTATAGTTTGCAGAAAATTATAAGAGATAAAGCCAATAACACTGCCATGTTTGCCTCCTATATTCAAAAACACATTATTTTTAAACAGAAGTTTCATTACATAATCCTGAATTATTGCACTAATAGACAAGTTCATATGAGACTGTTCTCTTTTAAAGTCATTTAAGTAAGCAAAAAACCTATAACATTTAGTAACAGATTGTGTAAGTCGCTTTGTATTATTTGTATTGTTCAATGGAAGATATGATATTAAATTTAGCTAACAGGTGACGGATTGAATCCTGTTGATTCCATAGCTAAACTTTGTAGTATACCAACATGGAGGGGTTTTTTTCACTGTTTTACAAAATTATACTAAAATATTGTGAGTTTATGCTCTCTTAATTTTATTTATGCATTCATAGATTCTAGAGAGAATCTTTAATTTTCTTTAGCAATATATGTTTTCAGTGTTCTAGAGCTATGGCTCCCACATTTTTGGCACCAGGGATCAGTTCCGTGCAGAGAGGTTTTTTCCTGGACCAAACAATGTGTGGTTTCATGTACTGCCTGCATCCCACAGATGGGGCTTCACTTGTTTGCACGCTCCAGTTTCTGGAATGTCACAGACTGGTGCCATTCCGCAGACCAGGGGGTGGGAACCTCTATTCTAGAGTAGTTGTAGACCATAAGGGTCCCCAATGGGCCATACTATATTTCTAGGTGACCTTATGTTGCTGCTAGTCAAGAACTTACGTCTTTAAGAATGTTGTTTGCTATTACACAATTATGATTGTATAGAGTTGTTTTCCTTAGCTACTGCATACTTCATCTTTATAATATATAATATAAAGATACTGAAAATATTGAAAATCCCACTCACCCGCTCGCCAAATGCGAGTGGATATTTCTTTCTGGTGAGCAGCAATGGCCACTCAAGGCTCTGCCCACCCGCCCAGTAATTGTTACTTCCTGATTTTACTGGTATAAAAAAAAAAAAAATTAGTGGGCCCACTGGCCAAGGAGCACAATCTGGGGGCAACTTCAGCCACAGCAGCGCAGGAATCCAGATTTGCCTTGACAGGCAGAAAGCTTCCATAAATGAAAAACTGCCAGGAGCAAGCAAGCGCTTCTTTTTGCACTTGCTCCTGGCTTTAAGAGGAGGAAGAAGATGAGGGCGACGATTCCGAGCATGAAGCAAGCCATGAAAATCCACAGCTGGAAGCTCAGGGTGACTGAAAAGGGGAAGCAGCCGAGCGCTTTGTTTCTCAGGAACCAGTAGTAAAAAAAAATTATGCAGACCTCATATTGTTCAGCTGATTGTTGGAACTTTTTAAAAAAAGCCTTTTTAAACATTTTTTTACTACCGGTTCCTAAGAAACAAAGCGATCAGTTGCTTCCCCTTTCCATTCACCCCAAGCTTCCAGCCATGGATTTTCACAGCTTGCTTCATATGCCCGGGATCGTCACCCTCGTCGTCGTCTTCCTCCTCCTCTGCCCTGCCAGAACACTGCCGCCTTTTGCTTTCTTCCTTCTCCCACCGCAAAATGAAAGTGAATGGCAGGTAGGTTGCTTCGGGCAGGCAGACATCTGCAGTCAGGCAGAGAATCAGCAAAGGCAGCCTTTTCGACAGCATCCCCCTCCCCTCTTTGGATCATCCTGTGGGGCTGGGGGCTCTGTCTTTGCAGAAAATGAGGCAGGCGGTCTGTATGGAGAATTGATGGGGGGATGCACAACCCTATGGGATTGAGAGCAGGGAAAGAAGGCTCCGAGGTTCACTTGGGCAGTCAGCCAGACAGAAACTCAAATCCTTGGGGGCTTCAGAAAGTGCAGTTCCTGGCTCTAACAGTGAGTGGCCATGCCTGCCTGGTCACATGACCATGCCACACCCACAGACTCTGGTAAGGGCGAATAAGGTTTTTGCCTGGCTAGTAGGTCTAGACTTGAAATTTTAAATCCTGCTGTATAATATAATACAATATGACTAAGATACAATGTAGATGGTAAGTAGCTTTTTTCCAGGTGTGACTATGATGGGAATTATACAGGTAAATTATGCTCATAGGTGGACCATGAACCTATCTGTAATTTTGAAAAAAATGTTAGGATATTATAAAGTGTTGATCAGGGGAGAGGTTGCTGAAAATCATTGTTCAGAAGGCACGCTGAGGAAATTATTACTTTCTATCCTTACTTGCTCCCGAAACACTTAAACTTCAATTTGGTTTTATCTGACCAAGTCAGCCCAATCCATATACTACAAAAACTCTGTGACTGAGCAAAATTGTGTATTGTAGGGAACAACCTTTTTACAACCAGTTATTTCACATGGGTAACTTACAGAATGCATCCAAAATCTGGGATACATAACACCTATGGAATGTAAGGGGCATGCAGAAGAGCACCAGTGTGCTTACCGTCCCTCTCCTAATGTTCTCTTTATTTGTATTCATTTTATGTACTCAATTCATGCTTATACTTAGATATATATTACCTAATATCTAATTGACAAATTTAAAAAAATTAAAATTTGACAAATTTTGTAAAATAATTTATGACAAAAATTATCATAAAATATTCTATAACATAACAAAATGTCATAAAATATTACCTGTGGTCAGCTCCTCATGTTTAACTGTGCTATGCAATCGGTTACTGTGAAGGCAAATCTATCTGTAAATATCTCCCTTAATTTTTAAGAACTTTTCCAGTACATTTGAAGCTCTGCCATTTAGGACTCTGGTAAGGAAATATTTCTGAAATGAAACCCCATTACCCCATTGTGTAAATTGCTAATAAAGCTTTGGATTACAAATCCTTTTTTATTTCTCCATACAGTAATGGTCAAAATTGTGGAAACCCTTTGGGGAAAAAATGTATTTTTGATTTGATGGCTAATAGCCACTTTTTTTCTTTTTTTTTTTGGAGTTTCAAGACAATCATATTCCACTACTAGAATGGACTGGGAAGAGCCCCAATTGAAAATCTATGGACCCGACTAAAAAAACATGTTAGTCAGAAGCGACCTAGCAATAAAACCCAGTTAATAGAAGCAATCATTCAATCTTGGTTTCACATTATAACAGCTGCAGAACTAAAAGATTTGGTTCACTACATGGGAAGACATTGTAAGGCTACTGTCAAGCCCTTATAAAGAACGATCCAGGCAAGAAATGCAGGATGAAATTTGATGAAATAAAGCACTTTTACTGAAAGGTCTTAGAATAAAGCAGTGCAAAGCTGGCAATGGGGTTTACATGAAATGAAAGATATTATATACATTTCAACCCAGTCCCCCCCTTGTCTGGGCAATAGTCCAATACAATTGATTTATTGTGGGGATCGCATGGGGGGGTCACACGCACAAGTGCCCACACCCATAATTCTATGCACCCTGCTGTCCAACATATGCATGCACGACCCATCATATACAACCCCCACTTTTGGAATTCAATGGAACAGTGGGCCCAGTAGGCCCGTTTTTTTGCTCGCCCTAGGCTCCAGAGCCTTTCCCACCACCCCTGGACACCCTCCCGAGGCCAGAAACTGCCTGTTTGCCAATTTCCCGTAGCACCGGAAAGGCCAAAAATCAGATGGCTGGTGCGCAGATGCACACCAGAGCTGAACTCGCGTGCCCACCACTATGGCTCGATATTCCACCTGTGACACGCATGTCATAAATTCACCATGACGGGTATATACCTTTTGAGTACTATAGATTTATCAAACTGTAGCCAAGGTTTAACATGCATCCCTCACATTGTGGGGAATAAGTCTACATAAGTGGAATTTTTTTTTTATCATGTACACAGAACTTGTTATTAGCAAACTTCCACAATTTACGTTTAATAATCTCCTGCTGGTGATTATAATTGGGCTCTACTGGCAATGCTCATCTCCGTTTCTAAGCCGAGGAGCCAGCGCTGTCTGAATATATCTCCGTGGTCATGTGGCTGACATGACTAAACACTGACGGCATACGGAGCGCTGTTACCTTCCCAACAAAGGGTTCCCTATTTTTTTATGTGCTTTCGAACTGCTAGGTTTGCAGAAGCTAGGAAAAGTAACGGGAGCTCACTCAATTACACAGCACTAGGGATTCGAACTGCTGACCTTCTGATTGACAAGCTCACTGTCTTAACTATTGAGCCACTGTGTCCCCCTTATTGGGCTATAAACCCCAACTAATATTTTGGGAGTTGATATTGACTGAAATGTGAACAGTCCTGCCACTTTATTTATTTATTTATTTTATTTATTTTATTTGTTCGATTTTTATACCGCCCCTCTCCTTGCAGACTCGGGGTGGTGTACAGCCATAATCAATTAAAAACCCAAAAAGACAAAAATTAAAACAAATATTAAACAATTCATGATTATTTCATTTAAAATTTGATTAAAATTTTGTTAAAATTCCAATTAAAATACAACCAATCAATTTATTAAAAACCCAA
>JANHFP010007517.1:21946-33505 GCA_032468135.1 Calamaria suluensis | reverse complement strand
TTATTATTATTATTATTATTATTATTATTATTATTATTATTATTATTATTATTATTATTATTTATTCAATTTATATAAATTCAGTAAGTCAAGCTCTGCTTTGAAATTCAGTACTATTACTCAACCAAATAAGATTGTTTGTTATCTCGGTTGTGTTTTTAACACAAGAAATGCATGCTGTTGACAATATTTTGTAAGCCAAATGGCCCTTATTAAATTTCTCTGCATTTTCTTCCACACCCATCTGACTAGATTCAAGCTAGACTGTCCTGAAATCCTACATTTTCCAAATATTAACTATCAAGTGGTTTTGTTTTAAAAACCTGCTTGTTTTAATAATGAATTTGAGTACATTTTTATATCTCTCAAACTGAACATGGAGCTCAACATGTTTGGTAACATCTTGGCAACTACCTAATTTCAACATGTCCTGTTTTGTCATATCTATTTCAGCCTGTACTCTTGAAGATGCAGAGTGCTTGGATGATTTTCAACTACCTTGTGTCCTTTAGATGTAGTTCCATTGTGGCTGGTAATAGCTGGAAAAGATTGAGAGAGAGAGAGAGGCACTGAATTTAATTATTCATGCCTTCCTCAATGGGAAGATGATCTGTTGAAGAAACAAACTTTAGATAAGTGTAGGAAGATTAAGAACAACAAAAAGAATATTTTATTGAAAGTGCATGGTTAAACTATAGAATTCACTCTCAACAGCTATAGAAGTGGCAGTCGATTTGTATGTTTTAAAATATAACTGGAGAAGTCCACAATGGAACTTTTACTGATGCTTGTTTACTCCTGAAACACAGACAGAATGCTTTATTGCTGGAAAAAGGCTACCCCCTTTCAGTGCAGTTGTATGAGCTTCCCAAATGCATTCAGTTGGCCTCTATTTAACAGAGAATACTGAATTATATCAGCCTGTGGCAGGATACATGAAGGCTTATCTTATATTCTTAAAAAAAAAGATCTTAAAAAATAGCAAAAAGGAAAGAAAAGTTCTGATAGCCCAAAGGCAAACTGATCTGCAGCAAAAGTGTACCTCTTAGACAGATTTGAATTTTCCCTGGAGATCATCTTCAGGATAGTTTCAGATCTGGTGTTGCCATGCAAGCTACAGATTACAGGCTTTGGGAAAATTGCAAAGAATAAAATTGAAGATGGATGCCTTGGTGCAACTGGCTGGCACTTAACTTTATGCATATAGAACATGTGCTTGGTCTCAGACAAAGGCACTTCACAAGTTTCTTTAGTCCTTTGGTCTTATTTGGCTAAAACAAAACTTGCCTCCATAATCTTTAACATAGATTATTTGTCTGCTGCCCTTGAATGATGACAAAAGAATGTCATGATTTATATATCTATCTTGCCAGCAGAAAATATTACTAATGGACACATAAAAGCAAATTCACCTTACAGTCAGTACTAATGTAATTTATTTAACAACTGTTTTGAAAAAGGTTCTGCTTGGCATTCATTCAAGATCAGATTAAAGTGTGCCTGCTTATCTTGAAAAAGATCACACAGTACCAATACTGAGGGTAGCATTGATTATATCTGGCATCTTCAGCTCATCCATCTATGATGAATGCCAAGATGACTAAATTCAGTAGTAGTTATGCTACCCTCACCAGTTGGTTTCATTTCTTCCAGAACTATAAACAACTTTAACAGATTAGCTATGGGAGTCTTCTGAACATTTGATGGATGCATTCTCTGAGGGTTAAGCCAAGCTTCCTGGAAAGATTTCATTTAAGCAGAACACTAAATCAGACTTATAGCACTGCAATATTATTCCCAGAAATGCCAGCATGCAAGATAGTAATTCTAGGAAGTGAAGCAAGAGAGCACATCTGTAACTCAGTTGTTGCATAACAAATTGCACCTAGATTTAACTACTGGATAGAAAACATAAGAAGTAATTGGAAATTGTCATTGCTGAAGTTAGATGGAGGTTCTGAATTTTAATGTGTTCCCCACGAAATGTTCACCCCAATCTCTAAGCAAGTGCCCAAGAATGATTGCACTTTTGAGATCTTTATCTGACTATAGTACCTTAAAAGTGCATACCATGTGCCATGCTTTTATCTATCAAAGAGAAACTGATATTTTTAATACATCCATCTAGTAATGGGTTGCTACCAGTTTCGCCCCGGATTGGGGAAACTGGTAGTGGTGGTGGCAGGAGGCTCTGCACACCCGCCTGGATGCTTCTGCGCATATGCAGAACTGTCATGGGTGAGCATGAGCGCTGAGCACCCACAAGTGAACCTGTAGTGATGGGATTTGCAATGCACTCGTGCCATGTCTGAAATGGAAAGAAATTATCATGACTATAGTAAGAGTATATGTGGGATTTTCTACTGCTAGGTTTTCTAATTAGCTGGAACACAATTAAAAGAAAGATGCATTACAAGCTATTTATATGGCAACTTATTCATTCAGCAATGCAGTTTCTCCTGACCAGACTCTTCCTTCAATCTTTATTGACAAGTAATCCCATTTAGCAGTGGATCCCAGTAATGTTCATTAAAGGTTTCCTCCTTGTAAGTGTAGCTTGTTTTATTCCTAACATGATAGGAATGGTAAATTAAAATATATTAATTTTATAAGCAGCAGAGATTTAATCAGTATATATTATATACCAATATGCACTGCATATCCAGGTGATATTTAATCTGCACACATATATCAAACAGTCATATCTGCTTCTGTGCATGTTTATGGATTTATACAGTATTATATATATTTAAAATTGGGACACAATGGCTCAGTGGCTAAGATACTGTGTTTGTTGATCAAAAGGTTGGCAGTTCAGTGGTTTGAATCCCTAATGTTGCATAATGTGTGAGCTCCTGTTACTTCTCCCAGCTTTTGCCAACCTAGCAGTTTCGAAAGCACGTAAAAAATGAAAGTAGAAAAATAGGGACCAGCATTCCATGCACCTTTGGTGTTTAGTCATGCCGGCCACATGACCACGGAGATGTCTTTGGAGAGCACTGGCTCTTCAGCTTTAAAACGGAGAGGAGCACTGCCCCATAGAGTTGGGAACGACTAGCACATATGTGCAAGGGGAACCTTTACCTATATTTATTTATCAGTATGACTGATTTTGAGAGCCATTATGGTATATTAAAGGCATTAGGCTACGAACCAGGAGACCATGATATATAGCCTTGCCTTAGACACAAAATCAGCTGGATGACCTTAAGCTAGACATTCTCTAACACCCTAGAATGGAGGCAGCAGCAAATCACTTTTGAAAAGCCTTAACAAGAAAACTGCAAGTTCTTGCAGTCACCAAAAGTAAAAAACTGACTCAAAGACAAATAGAACAGAAATGACTGTTTTACAATGTATTTGGTACCTTTTTCCAAGAGTTATTTGGTAGGTTTTTTACTAAGTTGGTTTTATTACAATAAGGATAATAATTACAGTACCTACCTAACCAATATATAAAAAAAACAATTGTATGTATATATGCATGTGTATGGAGAGAAAGAGAGAGAGTAGGACTTGTCCTCTCCTATATGTGGGGCATATATGGATAGGTCTCTACATACTGATATTTCTTCATGGGAAAATAAATAGTAAAGTAGGTCTGTGAAGTATATCAACTGGATTATAATTTTAACATTATAAAGAGCTTTTGCACGTACTAAAAATATTTGTTAGAATGTCATCCATTCTAGAACATCGTGAATGACATGTACCATGTTTCCCTGGAAATAAGATCCTGTTTTATTTATTTATTTTGAACCCTGAAATAACCCTGGCCTTATTTTCAGGGAGGTCTTGTTATTTTTGGGTGCATGGAGCAAGATGGGGCTCCTCTTGCTGTCTTACCTGATTTCCAATTCTGTATAAATATTTTCAGGGAGGGCTTATTTTGGGGGAGAGCCTTATTTTAGCACATACACTCAAAAGCCTGATTGGGCTTATTATCAGGGGATGTCTTATTTTCAGGAAAACAGGGTAGCATTTCAAGTAATAAAAAAAGTCAAACCCAACATTTATTTGTATTTATTAGTAGGATTGATATGCTATTCCAATCAGTATGACAATAAATGGTATATTCATTATTAATTTGAAAAAAATAGTGCAATAACTGGATTCAATTATTTACATTATTATATATGATACTTCATTAGAAAGAAGATAAGTTGTTTTCCCATATAGTTTATTAATCTACGTATTAAGTGATGTTAATATATTAAGAAACATTATGTGATAATACATTAAGAAATAAGAAATTGACTGCGAAGAGTCATTTGTAAATTATATAAACAGAAGAATATCTACTCAAATACTAATGCTTGGAAAACCTAAAGTGAATACTCAAAGAACACTAGCATTTTAATTAATACTGCCAATCTTCAGCTAAGAAGATAACATGATGAGTTATTTAAGCAGTTTCAGCCTATTAGTATTCACCTTTCAAATGCCCATATCACTTTGCTTTTCCTATCCTGCAGCTATCCTTCATCCCTAAATTATGAAACTGAAAGCCCATGGCTACAAAAAAAAATGGCCGCATTCCGAGGGCTACAAATCAAACCCTAGGTTGCTTTGCTTTGGGAGATCTGGGCCCATCCTTTGCTACTGTATTTTATAGTCCATTTTCACTGCCTTTTTTAGATATCATAAGGCATCACAAGCACATTGTCATTATCAATTATCTGGCAAACCATAGGAGTAAATAATGGGCCATTTGTGGAATTCAGAGAGATCTCCATGGTAACACTTAATCACTGACATTTAAGCTTGGCAGCATTACTAAGCAGGGGCTCACTGACCTGTTCTAATAGTCTGTCAAGGTAAAAAAATAAATAAAAACAAAGGTGGGAGTGAGAGTGAAAAAGCAAAACAGCAAGCTGAAACCTAATATAATATATTCCCCCCTCTCATCACAAATGACCTTGAATTCTTTAATCAATCCCTTTTCTCCCTTTTGGTTATTTATATTACTCCTTACAACATTTAGCCTACAAGAGAAACTCTGAAAGATCAGGTCACTGTTGAACAGAAATTTGTAAAACTTTAACATTATATGTATCATTCATAAATTATTGTATGTGCTTCCTGCTAAACAAGTACTAGCATTACTCTGTCTGATCACTTAGCCATAAGATTGATAATGGTCAAGGGGGTGGGAATTAAAGAAGCAGTTGCTAAACATTCAAGAGTTACAAATGAGCCCTGGTGTTGTCTGCCATTTCTGCTTCCCTTCTGATAAATTCCATGGTGGGTTTCAAATATAAACAAATGCTGTTCTACAAACATCTAACATCTAGAAAGCCATATACAATAGGCACCATATAAGTACCACACACAGAACAGCCCAAAGCACACTAGAGAGATGTTTCTTGGAGACTGGCTCAAGCACACGTCTGAAGCTCAGAAGACAAAACCTCTGGTTCCAGTGACTGATCCAGATTGGATCCTGCAACATTATTCTGGGACACATTCACCCTCATTCATGAAAGATATATGCAGATAGCACTTCAAACAGTTTGACTTTGGGAATCCTTCACAGCATATGAAGGATCCACTTAAAAACTGCTATGCTTCCTATTCTGATGTACTTGAGAAGGGGTTGTTCCATCGGGCCTGCAATACTGACCACCGGTCAACTCAGAGATAAGCAGACATATGGCAAAAGCCAAACATATGGTCCAAAATTTATTGAGCAAACAATTAAGCCAGCAGGAATTATGCATACATAACATAACGAGGGAGTCAACACTTGAGATGCCACATCAAGATTATTCATGGCAGCATTGGAATCCATATTCAACAGAGCAGGGATAGAAAGAGCCAGAAAAACATGCTATTAGACAACTACTGCTATCAGACAACAAGTAAGTAATGCTGGTCATACACAAAGCAAATAATACACTCAGCTCTATGGAGCAAAGCAACTTGAAAGACCTGAAACAAGATCAGCACATTATTATTTTACCATCATACAAAGGCTGCTCAATGATGGTAATGAACCACCAAACATACCATACTGGATTTTATCTTCCTGGACATACAGTTCACAATGGAGGAAAAAAACAACTAGATAATTACCATTTTTAGGAGTGCTTGTCAAGAAGATGGAAGCACAGAAACCACAGTTTGTCACAAGGCCACCAACATTGCACCCATTCTGAATTTCGACAGCAACCATCCATTGTCACACAAAAATAGTTGCATCAGAACAACTTTTTCTGGTGGCAGGGTGAAAACCAGAGGTAGGATTCAAATTTTTTTACCACTGGTTCTGTGGGCATGGCTTGGTGGGCATGGCATGGCTTGACAGGCATGGCAGGGAAAGGATACTGTAAACTCTCCATTCCCAGCCCACTCAAGGGGAAAGTTACTGCAAAATCCCCATTTCCTCCAGATCAGCTGGGACTCACCAGGCAGAGAATAGATGCGGGTGGGGCCAGTCAGAGATGGTATTTACCAGTTCTCCAAACTACTCAAAATTTCTACTACTGGTTCTCCTGAACTAGTCAGAACCTACTGAATATTATCTCTGGTGTACCCAGCAACAGTTGGAGCAGGTAGCTATGTAAACATGGGATGATTACAAATAGATGGGAACAGTAGGATATGGATGGTAGGCATGCAGGTGCACTTATGCACGCCCCTTTAAGGACCTCTTAAAAAACATGAAAGGTCCACAGTAGACAATTTAAAAGAAAAGGTACGGGGATTAGCGAGACTAACAATAGGATCAGGTAGGGTGTTCCAGACATTTATTACTCTACTGCAGAAGTCATACTTCCTACAATCTAGATTAGAGTAATTTATATTGAATTTGAATCTATTGATAGCCCTTGTGATGTTGTGGTTGAAATTAAAATACTCATTTACAGGTAGGGCATTTTGGTAGATAATCTTATGAACTAAGCATAGTTCAGAATGTAGACAGTGTAGTTCGAGGCTGTTATTAAACATCAATTGAATTATTCCTGTAACAGATAAAAGCATGGATTAGCATAATAGGTAAAGAGTAAAAGATTATAGACAGACTTTCAGTGGAACTAGATATTCACAATTTGTTCATTATGAGAATGCTACAGTAGGCATCTATGTTGATACTGAAATCTGTGGTCACTTCTAATTGTCACAGTAACTGATTATTTAAAATATCTATCAATCAATATAAGTAGAATTATTATAAAATTTTATTTTATATCTTTATTCATTTTCTACCTAGTCTGATCAGAAGACTCTCAGCAGTTCACACTACATTCAGCAAATTGCCTAAAATGTCTATCATAAACATATAACATTAAAGATAAAACTACAAAACTAAAAACACAATAAAATACATTTAAACAAGCACGTTAATCAAGTCAAAAACAAACTAATTTAGTAAATGATTATTCTGGCACTTGTCTCTTGTTTTTCTTGTGGTAACTTCTATTTTTGTTTAGATTTTCATATTTCACCAATGTAAGTCAAGCTAGTGAAAAACACAGGTTATTTGCCTTATTCTGATAGAGTTTTTAATCAGAAAAATAGTGCAGTTTTCCTCTTTTATTGTTTTTACAATGAAAAAATAAAAAAGGTATGAAAACAAAGCAGGATGAGAAAAATAAATGGATAAACTTTGCATTTTGCCATCTTTCACTGTTGAGCTGTGCATTACAAATAGACAGCATATTTGAGCAAATTTACCGGCTATTATTAATTCTAAAATGAAGAAATTTTGGAACATTCTGTTTTGATTTTTTGTTAATATAAATATAATTTCCATTCTTTCCATCAAGATAAAGTAGAATATCTGCCTTATACTTCAGCTATATATTAAATCAGGTATTTCCATATTATTCAAAACACAAACCCTTCCCTTTATCTTTTGGATTTGGTCTGTACAGAATGTTCCATTATCCAATGTCACAACACTAATGGTATTTAGGCAACAGCTAAAGAATAATGCACTTTACACAGGACAGTTTATCTTGTTTAGTTATTGCTAATTAAACAAAGAGTGCCACTGATTATTTACCTTGTCCCTGCAGATGCATCTACAAGGTTGATGAGAGAGAAATAAAGTCATAATAGAATACACATTTATTTTAAAGCTATGAAACTTTATTTAGGTTTTGCTGTTTGCTTTGTCTTCACTCAACAATGGACATGAAGTAAAATCTTTTCTTATTCTTAGCTGGAAAGTGCATGTAACCTTTTGTAGCCAACATAAGTGTTGAATTTATTTTCCATGAATTTATGTTGCAAGGTCTTTATTTTTATTTTAAAACAATTCTGTGATAACTGTTACCATCATCCAACTCACAAATACCAACTTGAACCAGAAAATATACATCTTTGTAGCATTCCATCTAGGCATTCACATATCTAACATTAACTGAAGATAGTCACTTATTTGCCCTGTATTAATCACTGCTCTGTCACTGGGGAAAGATGAATGGAAAATGGCTTATGAAAGAATATGACAAAAAAATCCTAATGGAAAGTTGCAGTTATTTCTCTCAAAAAAAAATATCCAATAATAAACAAAGATCAGGATGCAATCCTACTTGAGTTGTTGCACTGCTTAAGACCTACGTTCAACAGATTTGTTTGCTTGTTCAGTTTATGCTGTCTATCAGCTCACTGCCAAACAACACTAGAAAGCTAAGAAGGGTTTTTTTAAAAATCAACTATAAAGGGAAATAATAAAACAATGAAATATAATGAAATATGCTCCACCAGGGTTCAGACACATGCATGCTTATAAAAGACCTATATAGCATTATGGCCCATTGCCTGGGAGAAGAATTTAGGGAAAGGGATGCTGCTCAATAGGGCAGGCACTGCGACAGAAAAGGTATGATCCATAAAGTGACAGTGTTTAATTCATGGGACCTAGAAAACACAACCTTGTTGTATTTTATAAAGTAGGCAGGGATAACTGAAAACCAATGGTCTTCCAAAAATCTAGGCCCTCTTTTCTAAATTGATGTTTTTTAAGAGAGTGGTCCTAGGACTTAGCTGTCTTCCAGAGCCCTCTTAGGGGCCTACAAACTCAAAATTGTTTGCCATGTTGAAAAATAATATAATATTACAATCTCATCAAATCATTGTGAGAAGTGGTAGCAACAACAAATAACTCAATTTAATTTTTTAATATTCAAAAAATCCATTTAAAAAATCTGTTTTGGGGTCTTCCAATTTTTTAAAAAATGGAAAGTGGTCCCAAGATAAATTAAGTTAAACAAACATTTCTCTAAAACCATCCCTTAGTGAAGCTACTACTTCAACAAGAACAAATGTCTTTCCTACTTTAGCAGAGGGTTGGACTAGAAGACCTCCAAGGTTCTGTCCTTCATAATGTTATTCTGCTTTTTAAAGACAGGCTAATGTGAGGTCATTTTAACATCTACTTCCATATTTATTTTGGGGGGGGATCTTCCAATGTTCTTACTAATACATAAGTAAATTATTTTGCATGGATTAAAAAAGCCTTATAATTATATATCTCTGATAGAAACTTATTTTCTATTTGTAGAGTGTTTGAAAGATACCATTTTTAAAATAGTGTTTGAAAGATACCATTTTTAAGAAAATTTTACTTCAAATTCAGTTGAAATCATAGCTGGAACATTGGAATTTTTAAATTTTTGTTCTTTCCTTGCAACCCTGAAATTCCTATAGTGAAATAATTTACAAAAATTTATTCATTTTGGCAATATTGATTGCAAGAGAACAGCATTAAATTAACATTATTTGCCACATTAAGGCCCTGATCTTGATGAGAAGCTGAATAGTAATGATTTTTCTAGAGACCATTCAACAAGCTTCAGCAAGCCTTCTCAGCAGCCTTTATGGACAAAACCAAGGAAGATTTTGAATTAAGAATTTTATTGGTGAGATTATTTTAAAGATATAGACTATACAACAAATTCTAACAGTTCAGCATTCATCTTTTAAAATTCTCAAATAAGGCAGATAACTCAAAAGCTCTAAGAAAATGCTAATTCCTAAAATAGAATGAAAGATGGTAGCATACTTTTAAATATATATATATATATATATATATATTTAAAAATAACCACTACATTTATGTAGATTAAAGGACAGTGTAAGTAAGACTACTTACTTACACTAGGCATTTCAAAATGAAATTATATTGTTTTTAATCTTTTTACTGTTCCTGGTGAATTTTGATTTAACTGTCCAATGTGGCAAAATGGAAGACATTTGGAGCACTTTATCTGCAGATCTCCATGGCTTCATATTACAGGTGCATAGTCAGAAACCATCCAGATGTTTTCAATATTGCTCAGGAGGTTTAATTTTAAAATCTATTGACTCTTTTGCTTATACAACATTTATTACTGTGAATAAATGCTTGAGATTTTCAATTTGGCAGTATATGACAGGCTTAAAAATCTTACAGCTGTTTCATACTACTGGAGAAATTGAAATCTTTTCCCAGTTAAAACTGAAGTTGTGGAGATAAAATTTTGCACCACAGAACCAAATCCTACCCTAACACATACTGTTTGTAAATAAAACTTAAAGACAAAATTGAGCCGTAATAGAGTAAACTATACCAACGTGTAAATACTCCCAAATGTATGGATATTAAATAGTGTTTTTAATCATCTCTTCAACTCATCACTGCCAAATATCTCCTCAGAAATGTGTTAGCATTTGAATCTCTTGAGCAGAACTAATTGGCATTTAGAAATTTGCTTAGAAAGGAAATTAGTATATAATGTATTCCACCCACACTATAACTTTAAAGGAAAGCAAAAAACAAACTATGTTTTTCTTCCACTTGCTATTTCAATCTCATTCAGTTCACATTTTATTGAATTTTTCAGAGCTTGAGATTAGAAAATAATATGCAGAAAATGACTTGTAGAGAGGGAAACTGACTACACTTGGTGAACTACCAAATGGAGATTTATCCCAAGATGTTTCACTAAAGCTTCGGGCTTATCTCATGTTCATAGACCACAGAGTAAGGTAATGGTTGGAATGTAGAAATTTTATTAAATTTATGTCAACTGTTATGCTCAGATATCTGCTTGGTCTGTCCTTGGGATGCTAGCAATGTCCCAAGATTCCAATGGATGCTTGAGTACCATTCTCCCTCCATTGCATTCCATCTACACCCCCCCCCATTATTTATTTATTTATTTATTATTTTAATTTATATACCGCCCCATCTCCAAAGACTTGGGGTGGTTGAGAGCGAAATTAAAAACAGAACAATATACAACTTAAAATAATTAAAATAATTAAACTAAGCTGTCCTCTTACTAACTTGACATTATTGTCAAGTTGTGATTGAAGAAAAAATGTAGGTGAAAGTGAGAATCAGTCTTGACATGATGATCTCCCAGAAGAACTGTAGATCTGAAACAATTATCTGAAACAATTTCCAGATGTTTGGAAGGCGGGAGGTGTCATCTCTCTTATTTAAATTTCGGGGATGTTTTTCTATTTGAATAGCTTCCATCGTTATTCATTTGGTATAGTTTTTAATATTGGAAATTAGTTTAGTTTTTTCAAATTCAATTTCATGTCCTGTAGTTTTGAAATGTT
>JANHFP010007517.1:11268-21846 GCA_032468135.1 Calamaria suluensis | reverse complement strand
GACAGGGATAGTAGGCACAGAGATGCACTTATGTATGCTCCCTTAAGGGCATCTTCAAGCAGAAAGGTCTTATAATAGTCTTCTGCAGTGCTGCAGTCATTGAATAGGATTTGCCAGTCTAGAGATGAGAGGTCAGCAGCTATGATATCATAGTTTGCCTTTTTGAAGTTGTTTTTAGGAGTCTTATTATAAGATTTTTTTGTATGGATGTAAATTCAGAGAAAAGTCAATCATGCTGTGGCCACTGTTTGAGAAGGGTTCTTTGATATGTAGGTTATAAATTGTATTTAAACTGTTCCAGAAGATTAGGTCAAGGCAGTTGTTAAATCTTGTGTTGATGGATACCAATTGATCAAATCCTAAAGTAGTGATGACATTATACAGGGTTGTATGTATTATCTCTTGAACACTCATTTAGTGTCCAATTAATAAGAGGTAAATTAAGTTCTCCAAGAAAGATTATTGGATGAGGGCATGAGGCTGCCCACATTAGTAATGAAGTTAGTTTACTCACATGATTAATGTCATAATGAGGGGCTCTGTAGCATAAAAGGAAGCGAATTGTGGTATTTAGTAATAGATCACAGGTAACGGTCTCAGGAAAAACAAGGTCTTGTGCTACTTTAATATTTTTAAGATCAAGGGATTTTTTATAGAAGATACCAACACCTCCTCCTCTTCGGAATTCATGGTCAGACCAGTGGACATGGTAGTCAGTTGTTGTGATAATGGCCTGGAAAGGATTTGTTTAACCATGTTTCGCAAACAAATATAAGGTCAAATTGAGCTGTATTTAGAAGAAGAAGAAATTCTAGCATTTTATTTATGATGCAACTTGCATTGAGTAGTGTGCATTTAAGGTCTGTAGTAGTGAACCTTGATAATCTTGAGGGTGTGTGTACCTAGTTTTGGATGTTGGGGTGCTGAGATTGTTGATGGTTGGTTGTTGCAATTTTGGGTTATTGTTGGAGTTGTTGATTGTTAGTTATTGGGTTGATGTGGGTTGTGGGAATTTGTGCCATTGATACAGTCTGAATGGTAGTCAATGTGAAGATTAGTTTCACCACAATCCAGGCATCTTTTGAGCTCAGCAGGAAGCTCATGGGAGTGTACACGTTGTAAGGTGGATTAAGTCAGGCTGTGAGTGCAGTTTATTATGGATACTGATGTTCCTGGCAATTGTGTTCATTGTGTGGATGAATTTGCGTTTACTGGTCTCTGTTTTACAAATCACCCTACAGAAGCAAGGAGCCATCATGCCATCGGTGTTTTTGAATTCTTAATTAATTCAAGAACCCAGGAAACTGCCATTCCTTTCATAAGTGGATGAAAGCATGAACTTGAGTTTGCTTGGTTTTTAAAATAAAAGCATTGGATATTTATAGCAGCTGTGTAAAATTAAATTCTTGTTCATAGATTATAAATCAGGAAAAATAGCTGGTTGGATGCAAACTCTGAAAACACTTGAAATACTGTTTTCTTTCATTCCTTCTTTGTTTATGTTCAAATTTGTGTTTTCTATTTTCAATACTGAACACGGATCCTTTTGCAGAATCAATGTTTTTATTTACTCATTTATTCAATTTAGGTTTCACTTTAGTCTCACTCTTTCACTCTTCTACTGGTTTGTATATCATGGAGCTAAATAATGTTTTTCAATCCACTGGAATGATTTCCCAACTACTAGGTAGTTAGTTATCTTGGATTGTTCCCAACCATTTTACACAGTGGACTGATGAATTCCTTATGACAGCATTAGGGAATGAAAGTATCTAGCTTATCTACCAGTGACACTAAAAGCTTACTGCATGTATTTATATAAATTGATTACTGTTCCAAATATATTTACTAACAGTGAGATGTCACTGCTTAATCTGTTCCTCAAAAGATTCCCTATGATATTTTTGAAAGGCTGTGTATTTTCCAAAATATAATTTGTATACATCATGTGCTTAATGACAACTTACATCTTGTCTGCAAAAATTTTGCTTCAGTTCCTGGATTAGAACAATTATTTATAACTTCTTGAAATTAGCCAAGCATTTATTCCTGTTTTTCTACTATGATGGTTTTTTTTAATGTTTATTGTTTTATGTATTAACTACATAAGGAAATGAAACAGTAAAAAAAAATCACTATTTTTACAAGAGCATTGGTTGAATAGTTGTAATATTTTAAAACTTATATTTCATGCATATGAATGTATTATAAACACATGGCACAACAGAATAACAGTTTGCATCTTGTAATAATTATGCATATAATTAGATTGGGAAAATGGCATGGTTGTTATTGTTAAATATTATAATTGAGAAAAGACTGGTGTTAACATTCTATAATGAAGTGTTGGGCTACACATTTAAGTGTTGGGCTACACATTTTGTAATACATTCTCATGCATAGCATGGATGATCTCATTGAACCCAATTCTTAGCAGCCACATTAAAAAAAAGAAAAGACAATTAACCATCCTAATAATAGATTGCAGGACACTTGATAAATTACACCATCAATTCTGAAGCATTTTAGTTTCACAAGAAATACTTACAAAGCAAGTCTAACTATAATGAGATAAAGTGGCATATTTAAATAATGTTTAACTAAAAATGGGTCATCCTTTCATCAAGATATTTCATTTATAGCTGATCAACATACTAGGCAAGGTATTACTTTATTCATCAAATGAGATTTAGTTAATATCCTTACAGTGATGGTGAGAACGATTCATACATATAACTTCTATTATATGAAATGAAATGAAATACATACTGGAAAATAATTTTAATTCACTCTAAAATATAGGTTAGCTCTATATCATAGCTAGCACAATGCTATCAACATTAACAAATATTTTTCTTATCAATGAAGAGAAAAATCAGATTTATTTAATAAATTCAACAATATATTAAAAACTCTTAAACAAAAAACAATAAAACAAAATTATTATTTTATTTATTTACATCTTATCTTAGTTATTCAGATATTCCTAACTAAAATTCCTTTGATTTATATAACTATAATGAATGATTCTTATCATATTACTGTAGGCTCACTAATTTCATGACTGAGATAAATGTACACTGATGTATTCTATATATTGACATATCTTTTGCATTTCCTTTGAAATATAAACTATAAAACATTCATCTAAAATGCAGCAGCATTTTCTCCAAGTTTTTCCTGCTTCTAGTTCATGCTAAGTGAAAACTGCCACTAGAGGCTACCCCAGCCTTAACCCTCTTAAAGAAACTTAAAACTACTTTTGGAAGACAAGCTGTTGGTCATAGAGGAGATTGTTAAAATACATATATTCTGTTAGATTTCAGACACAAAAGAAATTTACAAGATTACATTGTAATTGTAAGAACTCTACAGTTATCTACAAAATTTCCCTTTCAGATTTTCTGAGGTTTTCTACATATTAGGCAGTAAACATTATCAGAAATGTATGCCAATCCCACTGATATAAAGAGTCTTAATAAATAAATTGCATCAATATTTGGATTTTGTTTCATTTAGTTTATCAACAAGTCTAATAGTCTAGTCTTCAATAAATTCCATTAAAGGGAAAACTAAGGCATTTGACGCCAGTTTGCTTCCTTAAACTATCTGAACAAATTCAGCTTTCCTTAGCTCTATATAAATCCCATAAATCTTATCATAGTTTAGTTCTCAGATTCCTCATGCACATGCATCTCCATTAAAAAAGTAATTAGTTCCTTTCTGAAAGTTCAGAACTAAAGAATGACTGTTCCATTCTTACTACTACTGCTATATTCATGTTCGGAGTACTGCTGTCCTTCTGGGTTGAAAGGTTGACTGTTGCCCAAGGAATGCCCTGTGGAGGCTCCTTTCATGTCCCCATTAAGTTGCCCACTGAAGTGGTATCCATCTATCTATTTGTGGTCACCCATTTTCAAACTGCTGGGTTGGCAGGAGCTGGAACGTGTGATGGGAGCTCAGCCCATCCTGCAGCAGCAACCAAGTTCGAATGCAAGCCTGCCAATCATCAGCCAATTGTCCTAATCACTTAAGCCACCACTCTACACTTTATTCTTGCTTTGATTATCATAGCATTAGAACAATGATGCTACAATAAGGGGAAAAAGAAAGGCTGTTAAGTGAGATATTATGGAAAGGGGCTGTGAAGACATCCGTTTGTGCAAACCATTGAGGGAACAAACCTCTTTTTTAGGCATGATAGGCCAGTTGACACAGTTGCCAGCCAGCAAGACTTACCTTCCTGCTGATAAAGGAATGGTAAAAAAGGAAAAGAATGACCATTCAGGTCCTATAGTTGCCATAGTCTAGACTGGAGGCAAATCCCAGACAGTATGGGAGGTCAAACTCTCATCCATCAATGTGACAGTTCTGCTAGCCATCCTTTCCAGCCCTTCTTGGACGTCCGGACACATTATAATTTATTTTCCTAAAAAAAAATTTAGCTTTTGCTTAACATTTTAAGGCATTATACTAAATTATTTAATTCTTTGATTTAATTTCTTCCAATTGGCCGAGAGTCCTGATGGGGCATTATGTAGTGGCAATGGTTAGTAAGAAGATACCATCTCCACCCTGTTGTATATTGCTTCCTTCCTAAGCCACCTTTGTTCATTTTTATATTGTAATTCATTTTAATGTTTTATATTGTTATTTTTATCTTGTTTGTAAACCACCTAGAATCCTCTGATGGTGAGATGGGCAATTTATTTATTTATTGAACTAGGAGTTTAAACTTGCTTGCTTTTAAAAGAAACATACATTTTCACATGAGAAATATCTTTTATCTTGAATTTGTTGTGCAAATTTATATCAGTGGGAATTTAAAACTTCTAGTAGCTATTAAATAAGCCACTGAAATATGTAATGGAACAAGAAATAAGTGTTTCAGGAAGACATTTTTAATACTGATGTTGAATATTTAATAAATATATTGCATTTATTAATTATGATCACTCTACTATGACATTTTCATTGATACTTCTAATAGTTTTAATTGTATCTTGTGGATATGTATGCCTAGATTTTTTTTAAAAAAATATTTTATTGATTTTTAAATGGGTAAGGAAAGGATAGGGTTAAGGAATAGGAATGGGGTAAAGGGATAAAAACAGGATAGTGGGATAGGGATGGGGCAATGGGTTACCCCCACAAATAATTTTCCACTTAAGCAAACAAACTGATATCCGGGTGTAGTAATATGTTACAGTAAACATTGTGCTATTCAGTTATACAATCATAGAGAATAAAAAAGAAGAAAAAAACTTTAAAAATTCATATCATCCTCCTACATTTGTTCATAATCTTTTGCTTTAACGTAATGCTAACCATTGATAAAATGTTCCAATGTTCTAAAATATATTGAATCTTCATTTTCTTTAATTTCTAAGGTTAATCTGTCCATCTCTGCACATTCTAAAATTTTCAAGATTAAAATCTGATCAGATGGTAAATTTTCATCTTTCGAAAACTGGGCAAATATAATTCTCTCAGCTGTCAAAACATGTAAAATTAAATATTCATTCTCTTTTCCATATTTATGTCCTATTATTTCTAATAAAAACAGTTCCAGTTTAAATATATATGTATTTCAGTCATCTTTTCTAACCAACTATGGAATTTAAACCAGTTTTTTTTTCACTTTAGGACATCTCCACCAAATGTGATAATAGGTCCCTGGATTTTGTTTACATTTCCAACAATTTTGATGCATTTTTAAACATTTTTGCTAATCTAATAAAACATTATATATAAGTTTTCTTAGATACTTTATTCATGATTCAAGGTAAACAAAATTACAATATTAACCCAAGTTAGTATAGAACGAGTTACTAGAATAATGCATGTGGAAATGCCCCAAGAAGTCTAGCAGTTCTGCAATGTCAACACTTAATACCTGTTCTCACAAGGAGTGCTAACATTTGTCATGGCTGCTTTCTCATCTGGTTATGATGCAGAAAGTAATAAAGTAAAAAAAATAATCCAATAAACATTAACATCACTTTTATAGTGTACATAAATGCAAGTGCAATTCTGGCAGGTAGTTCACTTTTCAAATGCCTTTTTACATCTCCTTTTAAATAGTTACAGAACTGATACAGTTGATACATTGTCCAATTATAGAAGGAAGCCAGTGAAAAACATCCAGTCCTCTGAGGCGTCTCAACAAATTCATCATTAAGCAGGAATCCAAATGTGTTGAGTATGTGATAATAATAAAATCTGTTTGAAATTTCTAGGGCAGTTCATATAGCAAGGAAGTGTTGAAACTAAAAAATGTTTGGACTCTATTTTTGACTGCCAAGCTTGACTTCAAGGGAGCCTTGGACTTTGGAATTATTTTTTCCAACAGAGAGAACCCTGGCTTTAATTCTTCTTGGTTTACTTTGCCTGTAAGAGAGCAGCAACATAAAACTAAAATATCTGCTACAGTGATTTCAGTACAGGAAAGTGTTGCCAGATTCATCAACAATGACATTGTGATACTTTTTTCTTTTTTTCTTAAAAAAAACCTACTGAAACCTGAAAATTACCAGTTTTCAAATTGTATTACTTAAACCTCTATGTGGCTACATTCCCTAACCTCCTAATTATAAGAAGGTATATTGCTTGTTTAATTTTTACTTTTACATGTAGCTTTAGAAGAACACATTGTTTGTTATCCATATGTAATACAGCTTATTTAACAGATTTGCTGCCCTTTTGTAATGGTTGTGTAGAGATAATTCTTTTTGTAATAAAGCGGGTACTGCTCAAAAAAGGATAGCAGACTTTCCACTATAGATTGCATCTCTTCACATAATACGTTGAGCAGATATTTTATGACCATTGTCAATAAGTTTAAAATAATATTGAATGTGCTGTTAACTTCCAGGTCTAATTATAGTGTTGCATTCTACATACAGCTGATTTATGCCTTCTCCAAAAACCGTCCTTGGTTCAGATTAATTTTCAGTACTCAGAAAGACCATATCTTACCTGGCTATTTTGAAGCTTGTTTGAGGGGCCTTGATAAGAGTGAAAATTTGTTGCTACTGGTTCTGTGGGGTGTGGCTTGGTGGTGGGCAGGGGATATGACTGGGTGGATGTAGCCAATTATTTTTTTACATTTTAAAAGCATTTTTTCTACCTAAGTATTCACTGGAATAGGTAGTTAAAATGCTTTTAAAATGTAAAAAAGCCTGCTACGATCCCAGCTGAGCTGCGTGATCATGGGAGTCTTTTTATTTTACATTTTAAAAGCGTTTTTCTACTACCGATTCCAGCGAATACTTAGGTAGAACATTTTTTTGACCCATTCTCTCTTCTCACACTCCATTCTGCTCATTCTTGAGGAGAGATTCTTCCTGGAGTCTTATTTTATTTATTTATTTATTTATTTTGTTGATTACATATTAGGTAATATATATATAAGCATGAATTGGATATAAAAATGAATACAAATAAAGAGAACATTAGGACAGGAACGGTAGGGACGCTGGTGCTCTTATGCATGCCCCTTATTTCCCTTTGTGTTTTTCTCTGTTGAAATACACCCACACAAAAGATTATTTATTTATTTATTTGTTTGCTTGTTTTTTTAAATTTATCAAATCAAGATTGGAAGAGTGTTTCTATTTCCTTTTCTGTCATAATACTCAAACTCATCAAATAAAAGTCACTGACAAAATCAAATAATATTTCAGGCCAAAGACAGTACATAAAATACCGACTAATTTCGTGTTAGTCGGAATTTCAACACATTAGCAGAGGATAATCCTCACCAGTGGGCTGCGAGTCCTGATAATTATCATTTGTAAAGTGAATTGTACATAGAAATTAAAAACACAAAGCACTCCCTACCTGATTCAGAAAGATTTACATTAAAACCCCTTTCTCTTATTTCAGTTAAGAAAGAAGAGGAGGCTGATCTATCGATGGCAAGCATGGGTAAGTTCAGTACTAAAGACAAAAATAAGCAGATAAAGTATGCAGAACCATGAATCATAAACAACATGAATGACCAACAAAAACATCTCTTTATTCAGCCTTAGCGGAGCTAAGCACAAAAATCATAAAATTGCTTATCTTTGCCATAACATACAACAGCCTAAGAGAGCCAAAATAAATCTTGTTTTCATAAGAAGCTATTCATTTTTTATAGTTAATTCCAATATCTTATTGTAAAAGTCAATATTACAAATTTAATTGGACCCTTGACCCATTTATAATTTTCATACTGGTAGATCAAAACCTTATTTGGCTTTTTGCTGTTTATTTTAAATTCTTTAAGAAGGTGGAGATAATCTTGTGAAGGAGTGCAAAATCCATTAAGAGAAGAAAAATGACAACTCAGTCCTGAGAGATAGTGTGAAAAAGAAATTCCAAATAACCTCACCTTGTATCCGTTTGGTGTAAGAGGGACAGGGAGAACTCTGGCTATTAGTATTCCTGTAATACTGTTGTAGCTTGGCCTACTTCAAACACTTGAACTTCCCTGGGACTGAAGTAGTTCAGTTGATGATTTTATATAAAAATGTAGTTTTCTGTAGTCTGAGTCTAAGGACTTCACTTCCACTTACCTTTACTACTGGTTGTATCCTCCCTGTGCTCAGTGCTTGCACGCTCACAACCAGCATGCTTTGTGCACTTTGCGCATGCACAGTACAGCATGCTTTGCAGTCTACAAGTTTGCGGAGACCAGCATGCTTTGCGTGCATGTTGCCATTCGTGTTCTACTGCACATGTGTGTTAGAGCACATTAGGCAGCACACGCAATATGTTAGCATGTATGGCATGCACTGCATGCATTATCATGCTCAGAACGATTTGGAAGATATTCATTTGCCGAAAAAAGAAAAAAATCAGTAAAAATTGTGCCGGGTGCGCGGGAGGACCCAGCTCACAGATGGTAAGAACCAGTTTGGTGACATCATCCGATCATCGCTACTGGATCACCTGAACCAATCCGAACTGGGAGCAATCCATCACTGACATACATACTACAATATAAAGTTCTTCTGAAATGTACAATAAACCTCTTCCATTTTCTTGGCAATTTACTTTTGTTTTACAATATCTGATGACTGGCCATAATTTCATTTTGATGTGACTTCATTGAAGGCAGGGTCCTTCAAAATGTAGGGAAATATTATTATTAGCAGATTTAATAGTTATTAAAAAAACAGGATGTTGTGGGATATTGATCAGGTTTATAGAGTGAATTCAAGCTATGCAAGAATAAACAATGTCCCAAGAGAAATCCATATAAACTTTCTGAGAAGATCCACAAGGGATGAGATCCTGAGAGCTCTAAGAGGTAAATCTCTGAGGTTTAAGGGAAGGGAACTGGCAGTCTTAAAACAAATTCCAAGAAAGGTCAGGGAGTCTAGAAGGAAATACCAATTCTTGACTAAGAAATTGTTTGCCAAGAGCATTATGTTTGGGTGGTTGATGCCTGAAGGTCTTTTAATATTCTGGGAGGAGAAAAAATACAAGTTAATAAATAGTAATGAAACAGAAACTTTTTACAATGACCATAAACTCCTATTAGAGAGAGAAGACCTGGTGTCTGGGGGAAGAGGGGGGGAAGGCAAACTTAAAAGAGAGAAGGAGAGAGGAAACCCTAAAGTCTATACCTGAAGATGCAGTGGGGCTGTCACCAAGGAGGCTAAGATTTCAAGATAAATAATGACTTATAAATGTGCTGTGTAAAATGTTAAAGAGGTAACTAGAAAACTGGAAATTGAATAAGATGAGGTATTAAGTTTTTTTCTGTTTCAGGCGCAGGAGCAGGACAGACCAGCTGTCAAATCAACAAAAGTTTTAAAATTTGTAATATGATATAAATTTTGTATTTATGCATGCGAGGTATGAACCACATAACTCCGGAAAGCAAGTTGTTGCATATTATTTTTTGGATTTAACACCCTTCCTACACCCTTTTCCCTACCCCAAGAAAACCAATAAAATTGTATTGTTAAAAAAAAAGAAAGAAGCTCAGCTACTTACCATCCAAGTCAGCAAAGGTAAGTAGAACAGTGGAGCGGGGAAATCAGCTCTGCCACGTGATTGAGATGAGCTACAGAGCAGGAAATAAAGGACGGGACAGAGCGGGAGCAGGAGGGCAGGGCCAACTGATCATTGAAGCTACCGGTTCTCCCAAACTGGTCTGAACTGGCGGAATACCATCTCTGGCGCAGTTGTCAAGCCTTAACAGGATATAAGCGATTACCCTACTTTGAAAGAGTGGTCTGGTGCTTGCCTATCTGCCTCTCAGCTGTTATTCCACTGAGAAATATTGGTTTGATTAAAGAATCTGGACTTGCCAACATTTTGAAGGAAATAGACATTTGCCATCATACCTGACTAGGTGCAATTCCAGGTGTGACTCTGAGGGAGCAGGTTAAGGCAATCAGCAATGATTGATTAGCGGTTCTTTCTGCTCAGGTATTGGTCAAGTAGTGCAAGAATGAGTTATCCATGTATTGGTTCCTCATATGGTTATGACATCAAGAATGACCCTCATTGTGCTTGCTGAGGAGATAACTTCACATGTTGGAATTCTCCCCCCCCCCCAAAAAAAAATAAACTATGTAT
>JANHFP010007514.1:4301-18776 GCA_032468135.1 Calamaria suluensis | reverse complement strand
TACATGGCCCCCCTGGTGACGGCCGCAATGTGTTCCTCCATTGCGAGCCGTACATCCAGGAGGACCCCCAAGTTGCGGGCCCTTTCTACCGGGGACAAGTATACCCCAAAATATTAATTTTATACCAGTTCATTATGATTTCCTTAAAAAAAAATCCCAGGTAAAAATGTTTCATAAAGCCCACTATTTCCAGAATTCTTTGAACTGAAAAATTAGCATTAAAGCAATACAAGCTGGTCAAAAAAAGGGGGGATTTGGAGCAAATGTTGAACAGATAATTTAACACAGGCGTTATACATTGCATAAAGATTGAGGAGTGTCAACAAAGAAGAGATTGGCACAGCAATAACGACAAAACAAAAAGACACCAAGTCTTGAGCAACAAATTTAGCAACTCCAGAGAAAGCAAAGGGGAAGATTTTTTTGAGAAGTTGAAACAGAAGCAGAAGCACCAGCACAAAACTTGGAGTAGAAAGGGAAGAACTGCATATAGCATACCATCAAAATTTTGAAGAAAGAGGAAGAAAAGAGGAAGTTGAATACAAGATTAAATTAAAGTGAAGTGGTTCCTGATCACCAGGCTCACTTTGGGGAAACAAAGCACACACACACACCAAAAAAAACCCTATGGAAAAGGGGGGGAAACGGCGTAGTGAACTGAAAAATTACTTATAAGGACAGGGCTTTAATATAATTATGATGTGAAGGCATAATGTCAAAAATAAGCTAAGAGGGCTTTAGTTAATTATAGAAGTCAAGCAGTTTAAGACTTCTTATTAGATAGGGTCTTCTTAGTATAATATAGGAGTTAAGCTCTGGAACAGGGACAAGTCATTAAAATGGATCTCCATCAAATTTTATTTCTAGGATTAAAATTTATTATTCCAGTTCTACTTGAGTAATTACAAATGAGATTATTTCCCTGTCTATTATTGTAGTACCTGTCAAAGATATCCCTTATCTTCAATTTACTTTGCTTTGTTTTATTAGAAAATTCTGTGATACTCAAATTATCATATCTAGATGGCAGGGGCTTTTATCATACATGGATGGTATCTACCATATGTCTAAGAACTGTCAAAGATCTGTGGCAATATAATCAATATTCTGGATATAAAATAAACTGAAATAGATCAAATATTTTCCCAGAAAGCAATAAAGTTTCTATATAAGAATGGCTCTTCTCTTTTGTTCACATTCTATTAACATACTTGCACCTAGGAAAATATCCTATTTGAATATGAATATTTCAAATAATTTAGCACAGATTAATGGATATATCCATAGATTTGGGAGGGGAAAATATTGTGTAATGAATATTAAAACTGATATATATTCCAAGAAGAATTTCCATGTTAATTCTAATTCTAATTAGATGTTTTAAACATCAGTAATTACATGGTTAAACAATGGTCAAGTTCCAAGATTTTCCCTTTCAGGGTTACATTTTAATATGAAAATTGCCTTTTTAAGTCTTCTGGTTTTTAATAATATTTGGGCATATTATGTTAACATCTATATTGAATTAAAGTGTAATGAAAATGACATTGATTATATACCACTAGGAGTCCAACTGCTAGAGAATTCTGGGACCTGAAGTCTACACATTTTAAAGATGAAAACACTTTCAAAAACATATTTCAAATATCAAGACCAATCTTATTGCTTGGTCCTAAATATAGTAGAAACTCCACTATATTTCCTGCACTGAGAGCTGAAATGTAGTGATTTAATTGCTAATTGGTTAGAAATTAACAATTGATCAGTGTTCCAATGAGAAACTGACGCTTGTGAATAATCCTTCTTTAAAATCAGCCAAATTTACTATACTGATCGACGTTCTTAAAAGAAAGATCTGAAAATCTTAAATTACATAACAAATATTGGAATAATCTGTTTGTTAAGAACTTGATCATTCCCCAAAAGATCAGCAATTCCTGGAAAGACACTTTTGTACCAGATATCAAGAGTTGTTTTTTTATGAAACATGACTGTTTGGAATTGCACCTTACTGGTGTAAAAAAAGGCAGCAGACTATGTTTCTCTGTGGTCAAGATTCAATTTGCTCATACAAGGTGCACTGTAGCAAATCCTATAATATAAACATAATTGTTATATTTTTGTAGCTTTTTTCTTTTTGTCAATTTCTTTTGTTGTTTTATTTTGTTTTGTTCTATTGTGTTTGGATTCACTTTTTTCATTCTGTAGTTATATTAAAGCAATAAAACATGTTTAGAAACAAGACAATAAGAGTTATGAAGCCTGAAGTTCCTAATTAAAATGTCATGGTGGCTATAGATTTACTAGATAAAGTCACATAAGCTAATTTTCTCTGAGCCTTGTTTCAAGGCTCGGTGTCTTTTGTTTATTTGGCACTCAACAAAGAAGCATGGCAGATGAGATACCAAATGTTCTACTGTGACATGAAGGAAGCATCCTTTTTTTCAATTACGTTGACACTACATGTTGTTCCCTTCAAAAATAGGCTTCATCTGAAGAGACTTTTACAGTACTTAGCTTAAACCCACAATCCACACCCATCAAATTGCCTTGTACATTTGGTCAGCACTTCCCACCCAATCCTGGCTCATTATCAAAATCTATTTTGCTTTTAGACATTAGGAGAGACTTAAGAATTGGGGAAAGTGGCATGGAATGAGCTATGGTTTCAGTATATTTATATAACCATGTTTTTTTGCATGAAAGCCTGGGAAAACCTATCGTGCATACACATACTGAGAATTTGTATGTAGTTTAGCCAAGAGGGCAACAGGGGAATCTGGCATCTGATGAAGAAGAACAAATTGTGGAGAATCGTTTTCCCCTTGTTTCCAGATCTCCTGGTTCTTCAAACAGGTAAACAAACAAAAACAGACAAATGGTCCCATAATCACCAAATTTTTCAGGCAGAAAATTTTGCATGGCATGGCATTATCCAACGTCACAACATACAGTGTGTGTGTGTGTGATATAGTTGTACTGGTATTCATAAAATTGGGTGTAAGCATTCACCTTACAATTCATCATACTTATTTTTAACATACAACCAAGCACTCTAGAACTAATCCTGTTGCATGCAAAAGGACCCATTGATTTTTCCATTGCTGCTTCTGTTTCTGTCATACTGCTTTCTCTTTGCATTCCACCATATTAGGGATTTCCTCCCAAAGCAATTTGTGACAACAGTAATGCTGTCAAAATACCTTGCAATGAATTAAGCCCATAGATATACACCAATTGTCTTTATTTGCATGCTTATTCTTTTTTCTACACAACTTTTGTTAATTAAAAAGTGTAGATTTATTTGTTACAAAATGTGCATCTAAACATCCCCCTCCCAGCCTGTAAAGACCATCACCAAGGCTCTTACCTATTAGGTTTCCCTAGTAACAATGCAGCCTTCATTGCCAATTTTTTTTCTCTTTTTCTTATACCCACAAGCTGTACATGTAGTCTTTGACTTACTGCCACAATTGAGTCCCAAATTTATGATGTTAAGTGAGACCTTTGTTAAGTGAGTTTTGCAACCTTTCTTGCCACAATTTTTTTTCCAGTTATTAAAGCAATTTATTAGAAAACAGGCAACTCATTTACGCTATAATATATACTTAAAGTTGGTCTTGGTAAGGATTTCAAGTAGTGTTTTTTTTTAAACTTGGCAACTTTAAGACAGTTGAAGTTCAACTTCCCAAATCCCCTAACCAGCTTCTGTGGACTTCAACTCCCAGAATTCCCCAGCTAGCATGCTGGCTGGAAAGCGAATTCTGGGAGTTGAAGTCCACACATCTTAAAGTAAGATATGCATGACTTACAATATAAAAACCAATAGGAACAAATACACAATTGCCATAATTGTTAAGTGAAACTGGCTTCCCCCATTGACTTTGCTTCTCAGAAGGTCGCAAAAGATGATGATATGACCCTGGGACACTGCAACCATTATAAATATGAGTCAGCTGCCAAGCATCTGAATTTTGATCATGTGACCATGGGGATGCCGCAATGGTCATAAGTGTGAAAAAACAGTCATAGCCCCCTTCTTTCTGTAACTTTGAATGGTTACTAAATGAACTGGTGCTAAGTTGAGGATTACTTGTATTTCCTACCTCTTGGCATGCATCACAGACTCAAAATAACAATCAATAAGTTAATCAGACAAAAAAAATAAGCT
The DNA here is from genome assembly GCA_032468135.1 of Calamaria suluensis. NCBI lineage: Eukaryota > Metazoa > Chordata > Lepidosauria > Squamata > Calamariidae > Calamaria > Calamaria suluensis. The sequence goes on along the minus strand of JANHFP010007514.1, from coordinate 14,605 downwards.
TAAAGTATTAAAGCAACAGAAACATCTTCCTTAGAATTAAAAGAAACAAATTAAACAAGGCTGAATTTCAGCAAGCAACAGCAGCTGGTTCAACTTGTCAGGGCTTGGAAGCTAAGCAGGGTTAGGCCAACTTAGTTCTTGGATGGGAGATCTCAGGGAGTATTAGAGTTGTAGTAGAAATTAAATTTCGGAAGAAGACAGAGGCAAACTATTTCCAAGAAAATCATATGGACATATGATTGTAAAGTCACCAGGTGTCATCTTTGATTTACATAAATAATGCTATAATATTTTTCTTTGGTAGACACTCGCTTTGGTAGACAATTCTACTTGCTCAGTAGAAACAAACAATAACATTGCAACACTAAAACAATAATTTTACAAATGTTTCTCTTCCCAGTTCTACTATTATTTAAACTATTATTGGATACTGTAATAGTAAAATGCATTACTTTTAGAAAGAATGTCTATACAGAAATGTTAGTGGCCTAAACCTAGCCAGTGGTGGGTTTCAACATTTTTTACTACCGGTTCTGTGGGTGTGGCTTGGTAGGTGTGGTGTGGCTTGGTGGGTTTGGCTTGGTGGACATGGCAGGGGAAGGTTACTGCAAATCCCCACTTCCTCCCTATCAGCTGGGACTCAGGAGGCAGAGAATAGATGGGGGTGGGGCCAGTCAAAATTTTTACTACCGGTTCTCTGAACTAGTCAAAATTTCTACTACCAGTTCTCCAGAACTGGTCAGAACCTGCTGAAACCCACATCTGCTAGTATCCAAGCATAGTTTTCCAAGATTCATTGAACCTCCCCCAAGAGTGACAAATATCTTGCCATAGCCTAGACTAGACTAGACTACCCTAGACTAGACTTGAATAGATTTTTTTTATTGGCCAAGTGTGATTGGACACACAAAGAATTTGTCTTAGTGCATCTGCTCTCAGTGTACATAAAAGAAAAGATACATTTGTCAAAAATCGTAAGTCATAGGGTACAAATAAACAATTGAATCATATTAGGAAACAGTCACTATAAATCATAAGAATACAAGCAACAGAGTTACAGTTGTTGCCCAATGTAAAAAGTTCATCTGTAAAATATAACATTTTCAGAGTACCCAGGAATGACGTTGGTACAGTCGCTCTGGCAGCACTGCTGTTTCTCCCACCACTATCAGATTTTTTTTTTAATTGATATAACATTTGTGCCTGAGGAGATGCATTATGTAAGATGAGGCTCAATGGAGAGCACTTGGCTCAGTGCCTGTGCCGAGTTAAGGAAGAGGTGTGCAAAACCAACAGGTGGTTCTAAGCAGGACGTCTAAGTATGGATGCACAAAATGCTTTGAGCTGAAACTTACTCCAAAGTGGCTATTGAACATACTGTGCACACACTACATTGGACCTTTGTAGTCTATGATTGGGTTAATCTGGTAATTTCATCATTTCCAATTTAGCCATCACAGACACAGACATAAATGATGATCCTATCACTATCAGCTCAGACTGGATACCTGGAGTGGAATTCTGCAATACAGCAGGAGTCAATTAGCAAGGTTAGGACTCGATTTTGCTACTCCCTTTGCACAAACTAGAAAAGACAGCTTACCTGGAAGGTAAGTTATCAGTAATGTATTTCAATTTTTTTTTGTTAGAGGGAAATATTGACTTCATATGAGTGGGCTGCATCTTGGCTTTACATGCTAGTTTCCTTTGCTGCCTTGGAGACTCCTTAAACGAAGCAGGTAAATGCAAATAAACAAAAGTAGCTATGGGTGGGTGGGTGGATATTACATATTCTGCTTCACCAAAAACTGTTGTTAGTACTGCTGAAATTGTAAGATATAAAGATTTTTACACTCTGTTGAATGTCTTGGGTCAGTCTGCTAAGCTTTGATATGTTTGTGTTTACACTCTGTGTATGTTCTTTTTTTTTGTAAGTTTGACACTTACGTTTTAAATGTATTTTAAATTGTAAAGGCTTCTGGGTTGATTTGATCAATTTATTGAATTTGCTGTGCAGGTGCTCTCATTCCACATTACGTGCATGTACCTTGTTGATTTTGGTCTTCAGGATATATGAGCTAGTTTGCAAAATTTAGTGTGCTAGTGTTTGTTAGTGTGTGAACAATAGGAATAGTAATGCTGTTTATTTGCGTAAAATTAAATGGCTGCAGACAAGTCCGGTGCATATTAACATAGCAGATGGTTGTTGTTGTTTTTTATTAGGCCTCTACTGAGAGCAGACTGACCCCAAAAGAAAAACAAAATAAAACTCTAAAATCCTACTGCATGAACTTGTTTCCTAAATGAGTCAGGGTGGGAACCCATACTGGCTGCTTTCTGCCATTCAGCCTGCAGGAAAAAAAATGGCTAGGGGGATGATTACCTATTTTTATGGTCCTACAGTTAAAAAAAGGCTATTCTCATTGTTTTGTATGGTTACAAAACAGGGGGGGGGGTGTTCAGGAAAACAGCCTGTTACTTTGTTTCAAACTTGAACTATTGGAATATGGCCAAGTTGGGATTTCTCATAGAAAAAAAATTAACATAGCTAGATTTCCAGGATTATATATTTTCCAATTTTATCACATCCTTACCTCTAACCCAATCCCAATCCAGATGACTTGAAATTGATTCAGAGCATTTCAAGCCTGGAACAATGAATGTGGCCCTATTTAGCAAGAGCTAAAACTAACATTCTCTGAAGTTAATAACTCTTAGGTGAATAGATACTACTATTGTATTTTAGTAGGAAAATCCAATGATAACACTGTTCTTACAGTCACAACTTGGCATGGTGTGTCAAATTAAATACTACAGCCTTCAAGCTAACTTTGATGGCTTGGGACAGCATACAAGGCTACTATGCAGGGATGAAATTCAGCAGGTTCTGACAGGTTGTGGAAAACCGGTAGTGAAAATTTTGAGTAGTTCGGAGAACTGGCAAATATCACCTCTGGCTGGCCCGGAAGCGGGGTTGGAATGGAGATTTTGCAATATCCTTCCCCCAAGAGTGGGGAGGGAATGGGGATTTTGTAGTATCCTTCCCCTGTCATGCCCACCATTAAGCCAAGCCCAGTAGTAAAAAAATGAATTCTACGATGACTTAGTCATCAAATCAATGATTAAAAATGGCATAGCACCTTTATCACTTAATGGGGCTTTGTTCAGCAGAGTCCCCTTTCCTCTCTGTTAAGTCATATCTCAGGGCCATCTATGGTCCATGCATCTTAATTGGAGACCTCGCTGAACAAAATTTAAGAAGAAATCAAAATCAAGGATTTCTCAGTTTGCCTGAAACAAAGGATAGCAGGCAAAGCAAAAATGGGGAATTACACTAAACAGCATTTGCTCTGCTGGAGGGTCATGAGGAATGTTCTGAAAAGACTTTAAATGTTTATTAAAAAGAAGAAAAAGGATCTTTGGAATATTTCTAATGAATGCTAATTAAGGAAATGTTATGAGTCTTTATATTAAAAAATAATATCATGTTATGACTTGCTTATGCAATATCCCCCCTCCCAATTTTTATTTTTCTCTAGGGTGCATTTTTAAATGATTATGGGAATTTGCACCATTATATAGGAGCATAAGCCATGTGTCCAGAGATTCCCAGAAACCCTCCTACTCCTTTCATTTGCTATGATAGTGAAAAATAACTGAGACTAGAAAGTGAATTTTTGTAGACTAAAACGTAGGTCCCATTTGGGTTACATACGTATGTGGGTGGAGATGTAATTGCATGTCTGTATAAAGGTTCCACTCAAGAAATTAGAAAATCTTTGATAATATAAGCCTGCATAATGTTTACCAGCAGGAAGCAAATCCTTGCGGAATGTTCTTCCATCATAAAGATATCTATGCAAACTATTGAGACACCAACTGGGGAAGTGCTCATTTCCTCAGTCCTCTGCACCTAAATTGTTGCTTAGGGACCTGAAAAATGCTACTGATCTTTCATTTTCCACTTGGTTTCACAAATATAGCAAAGTGGACTTAATCATCAGGCAGTGTAAGTCAGTTCTTGCAAACAGCAGAGTTTAGCTATCATAAAAGGGAAACAAGGAGTAGGTGACAGACCTCTAAGAATCAGCATATATTTACATGAAAAGGGAGAAAACAGTCATTAGGCAACACTTATAAGCACTATAACTCTCATATGTGCTATGCCACTTTATCTTTTTCTTCCATTATTTTCTTCCATTATTTTCTCCACTGTTCTATCCACTATGGTGCTGTATGTTATTTCAACTTTCTTTTGTTAAAATGTTACCTTTTTCCTTTTCCAGTTTTGAGTTTACCTTACAAATCAGAAAAGGCAAAATAAATGATCGGAGGGGCTCAGAGACTCAGCCTTCTATCCTTCTGAGGTCAGTAAAATGAGAACCCAGGTTGTTGGGGGCAATACGCTGACTCTGTAAACTGCTTAGAGAGGGTTGTAAGGCACTGTGAAGTGGCATATAAGTCTAAGTGCTATTGCTGTTGTATATTACTGTAATTTTACTGTAAGAAGATTTTGAAAAATAAAATAAGAGAAATGCAACATATTGCCTGTGTTGGATAAATTTTCCACTTTTGTATGACTTTAAAGATTGAATAAAACAAATGTACTTCTCCTGAAAGGAAGATTTTTTTAGAAATGGCAAAACTACAACCTGAAACATTGTTTGAACTGGGATAATTTTCCTTTTTTTTTCATTTGGGTCACTCATTCTGCAAACCTACTCAGAGTAAGTTATTTTCAAATATTTTGAAACAGTATACTTAGATGTTATAACTATTTAGAAAAAAAAGAAATTTGGGAATATATATGATACGAAGATACTGCAGAAAGAAAGGCTATTCTTGCAATATATTACATTCTCCATAGGTGTTTTCTTTGGTACACAACTTAATGCATGGACCGTCTATTATACAGCATATGGTTTCTATTTTCAAGTCTCTGATGCTTTTAGGAATTTGTACCTTGACTTCATTTAACTGATGTTTAGCTGCAATATGAATTGATTGACAAGCGAAAGGCCAACCAGTTCACACCCTTCAGCCCATTCCCCACAAGTTATTTCCTGAATCAACTCAGCTATTTAATCTAAAACATTCATCCTTCAATCCATCAAAAGGATTGGTATTTGGGAGGAAGACATTTTCTCTAAGTTTGCCCTGTTCGGCATACTTACTTCCCCATAAAATGGAGATTAAAGTAGAAAAAATACTAATACTTAATGTTTCTATGTGTGGGGTTTTTTTTAAAAAAAAATCTGACATAGATGATTGACAAGTATTCAGTTTTATCAGATGACAAGCAGTATTTTTTTCTTAATGGAGATATTCTTTTACTCTTTTTCTGTTAGCCCTTTTTCCAGGTAAAACATTTTTATTGGGTTTTCAATTAAAAAGGGTAAGGCAGTGGGAAATACATCAATATCTTATTGCAGCCCATCATTCGGTGTTAAACAAGTTTAAATCCAAAATCAAATATGATACTATATAACTTATATCTTAATTTCATTGTTTCTTTGTTACAACAATGTCTTTAATTATAAGAATGGGTCTATGTATTTTTAATAAACAAACAAGGTACATATCTTAGCTATTTTACTGGATTTCTGCCAGACATTTTCTGCTTTAGACTTCAGGCATCCCATGTGTTATGGCCCCTCCCCACCCTGGAAGCTTCTGCTTCCATTGTTGTATTTATTTTAATCCTTTTGTCCTTCCAGAAAAATACCTTCCCTTCTGGTAGCAACCATCTAAACCTAATCATCTTTTTATACAAACTTGTGGATAAAACTGCGCCTAACGTCTCTTACCTTTTTTGGTATATATATTTAATATTGCAATATTCCTGTCCCCATATCTTAGAGGCCTTCCCCTCTGCTCCTCCAGAACCTCACCTTTCATGGATCTCCTAAAAAAATTAACATGAATTTCTGGTGGGACATTATGTATTCGAGCATAGCTAGAATTAATTCTATAAACTTGGTCAATACACACACACACACACAAATATAGATTTCACAGACACACACACATGTGTGTGTGTGATATAAGATTCTGATATATATAGATATATTCTATATCAGTAGGTTTCAATTTTCCCATCACCACTTGAAAGTTTTTGGAAAATTTTAACTCTTTCTCACAGCATATAGACAGATATGCAAAAGGTGTTGTACAACAAAAAAAGGCTTAGTTTACTAACCATACTACATTGCTAAAATAATGATATTCATGTTTCTGTGATCAACACTTTGTGAGATTAGGGATAATGTTTAACTGCAAGCCAGGCTTAGCATTCATATTCCTCCTGTATATGATTGAGACAGCCTGCTATGTACCAGGTAAGCAGGGCATTTGCAATCCTACATATCTGGGGAGATCTCATGAAGAGAATGTTGGGTTTACTAGCCTTTTTATTAATCTAGTCAAACAGCCTCAACCTTCACTGTCTGGACAAAAGAAGAAGAAGAAAAAACCAAGAGGAAAAATTCTCATTTCTTCCACAGCCTTTCATCAAGCATCTGGATGCTGCTTACAGAGCCATAGTAGTTCAGAAACCATTGTTTTAAGGTCTGTATTCTATATACTTTTATCTGAATAACATTATAAGCACATATTTCATCCCATATCCATGTCAGGTATATGACAGAACCATTCTTTTCATTTGGCAGCATACTGGGTGACCGAACTATTTCTGGGGAAAACAACTCACTTTGATCATACAATTTTGCTATCTAAATGAGCTCATCATTGCATCATTACTTCGCTTTTAGCCATATATGGTCCAGTCTAGTAACATCCTAACACATTAAAGTTAAGATAGTGGATCCTCAAATCTGCCAGTCAAATTAAGGACCAGACTGTATACTGTATCTGTGAAGACAAATCCACCAATTCTGTGCTACAGTGTGTGTTTGTTTACTGCATAGAAAAGTGTTATGATACTGTCAGCTACAACTCTTAATGAATACATGATCACATTGCTATGCAATAAGATAGTTATAAATGTTACAGAATACAGATATTATTATAATATCTGTAATATAAATGTTACAGACCAGTAATTGCAGAATGTTGATTTGGGCATTTTCTCCAGTGCATTCTGGCCCTGATATTAGGTTTTCCTCTACAAACTGTGGTTGCTGTATTATATGGAGTCCTTAGACTAATTTAAGATCATGGTAGAGATTATGTAATATAGAATTATGGTGTAAGGCACTCTATTTAACAAAGAACCAAGACCTATATAGTCCCTTGAATCTGAAAAAAATGAATTTGAAACAAAAGAGTAATTCAGAGTATAACAGGCTTGTAAAATAGCAGTTGTCTACAGCTCCTTAAACCAAATTCAGAGTGTTACACAACCCTATTCATTACCAGACTTAAAAGTTAAAAGGGCCAATCACTTCTAAAATTTCATATATATGAAGACTGGCTATAGTATCCAGCAATCAGACAAAAAATATTCAATTCAGCACCTGTTCAGACTATTGCATTTTCAATAGTCACTCAATCAGAGGGAAATAATGCATTGCATCCTAAGAAATTATGTTTTTGTTTGCATGTGTGTTTTTGCTAAAGATGAGACAAAAACTAACTGGGGATGGAGGAAGGGCATATCATTTTGAAAATGGTTTCCTTTTAAGCTACATCACTTCCAGACATTTAATTCACTAATTAGGCCAAGACCTAGCAAAACAATAGTTGTACAATACTTTTAAGGATATCAGTTAATCAAGATTCCCTAGCTAGCAATCAAGTAGTACTAGGCCATAATCATAGTGGTGATTTCCAGAAGAAACCTCAAATTCAATCTAATCCCATAAATTATACATCTTTCATCTGACAGACTTTCACTTGAGATATATTATATTTTGCTTGTGGCATGTTATAAACTTGAGAATTTCAAACTGGTTTTTTTTCTGTAATAGAGAAGGAAAAAGAAGAAGACAGAAAAAGAGAAAAGATGGAAACAGGAACCATAGAAATTCTGCTTCTTTTACCTAAAATAAAAGCCACTTCACTGAATTTTGATTTTCTCACTTTCAAGGGAAATCATTTGCACAAATCTTCTTGAAAACATGAGAACTGGCATTTTCAAACAAAAAGCAAAAGCTTCCATGCAAGATTAAATTTGCAAGTGATAATTAAAGTTGCACTACATAACAGACAAGCAATGAATCCAGTCAAGCATATTTAAAAAGTTCCATATTTATTTATTTATTGAGAAGGGATTTACTGCCCAGATAGCCCTCTGAAGTACATGCTAAACTGAGAATTTGTTCCTTTAAACACAATGATACTTTTTTCCAAGTAAAAACACATTGTATCATACTTACCAGGACTGTCTTCCAATGGAATCAGAAGATACTTCTAAGCAAGTATGCTTAAAATTTCGGTTACTGGCTGATCATTAATGTCAAAGCAGCTTCATCAGATCATTTAATTTTGTTATAAATATGTCACATGGAAGCAACGCCTACTAACTCTAACAAATGTACCTCTGGTTGCTGTATTACAAATATGAATGTCAATCATTTACTCAAGAGACCTTGCAAAAAAAAGATAAAAAGAACTTAGGGTGTTAGAACAAAGTTCCATTTTATGTTGCAAATTTCAGCAAAGACTTCAACAACTTCTGCTTTTCTTATAAAAAATTGTTTTCTGAGTATAACTACACTTACATAGTATGTTTAGTTAGTCAGCAACAGTGACAAATAAAAGACACATTAGAAAATGTTTTATTTGCAGTTTTCTAGGACAGCTTGACATTATTTTTTTCCTTATAATTTATTTATAACATATGTTTGAAGGGATAAAGAGAGCAGATGAGACTATAAATATTATCTGAAACAGAACTTAAGCAATGTTAGATCCCTTGAGCAAGATCTTAAGAGTATTCAGTTAGAAGTTATCTAAGTTTTTCTCAGTTGCAGAGCAGTAATGCTGCATGTGATAGATTTCCTCAACAATTAGTTTACTAACAATTTTCCTGAATTACTCAATCAGATGGTTTAACAACTTACCAGACATGAAAGGAAAGGATGGGAAAGGGGAGACAGTGTAGGCTGCAAAAATCTGGATAACCATTAGAGGGCAACAAAGAGATACAGAAAAGTCTTTGGAGTTGTTTACCATAAGTATTATTTCAGGGTAGAGAATATCCCCGGAATATATAGCTCATACAATAAAACTATATAAATGACAACTGAAGTATTTATTCCATAATTTGGAAATACTTGGTAATAAACAGATCCTTTAATAGAAAGCCTGATATAATGGAAAGCCTTATTCTCCTTCCAAACTTCTAGTTTCTGTTTTCTCTTCTCATATTCTAAACCAAAGCTGCTACTTTTAATAGCCCCACTTCCATGCTTCCATGTGGTTATTTCTCAGAAAGTCTGTGCATTGGCCCAACCCTTGTCTTAAGAGTTAAGCAATTGCTGGGTTAATTTATTATGGCAAAATCTGTCTGCTTTGTGTCTTTCTTGTAATTAAATGAATGCTGAACAACAGATTTGAGGCCATTGGTGTAGTTATTACAATGTTAACAACCAATACTTACAACTTATATCTTATTTTATTTAGCAATTGAATACTTCCAATTATGGCTTTTCATATTCGTTGAAAAACTTGCCCATCTATGGTAAAATATCCTCCTCACCCAGGTTTAACCTGGGTATTCACATAGATTCTGTTACTATTTTGGAAAATCTGTGGGTAAAGCAATCAATTGATTTTGAGGCCTGTAGATGGAAGGAAAATACTCAATCAGCATTCAAGATAGCATATATATGGTTGAATTATTGTTTCGTTAGACCTGATAGATAAGATAGACAGAGATGCAGACAATACATATACTTGGGCCTACCATTGGTTATTCATTTTTAATGTGGCAGTTTTTGATAAGACAAATCTCTCAGTACTCTATCTGAGAGAAGCTTAACAATAGAAGTGATTTCCTCTATTATAAATATGCCAGGCAATCAACATCTTCTGAGATGAGTTTGACCATTTGCATCAACCACCCACATAAGAAGAAACACATCCATATTACAAATAAAGGAACATTACAATCTTAAAGCTCTACTTGACAAATGTATATTTTTTTCAGTTCTCTTAAATTGTTGAATCTAAAGAAATGTTAATTGCACATACCTTATTGGTTAGACTTTACCAATTGAAAAAAAGATTGTGTTCACTTCCAGAATCTGCTAAAATAGCAACATTTTCACCAAAGGGTGAAATGCAGTCACTAAGCTTCACTAAAATAAACCTTAGTTATGTTCCTAACAAGTAGACAGCTT
>JANHFP010007512.1:212554-222994 GCA_032468135.1 Calamaria suluensis | reverse complement strand
GAACCCCTTGGCCCCACTTCACAAACAGGGACTCACAACCGGTCGTCTGAGGCACAGTGGCTTCCCTAGGTTGTAAGGCTTCTTTAAGAATGACTGCAACTCCCCCTCCCCTTCCCAGGGCTATATAATATAAAAAAGCAAGGGAAACTGACACATCTGCAACATCCCCCTGGGTTGAAAACCTATCTTGCCAGCTCAGAAGTCAGTCATGCTCCCATCAGTACTTAACCTCTGAGTTTGATTCTTTTCAGTTGAAGATTATGAATGTGATTGGGAAATCGGTTTTTACTAATGAATGTCTTAGTTTTTAATATTTTTTTCAGTCACTGATCAATAATTATTGAGGGTTACATCAACAGCACTTTAAATGAAACCGACAAGTTTGAATGAAACCTGAAAGAAATTTCAAGTAGCAAAGGCATCTCCACTTGGCAATAGTTTGGGTGGAATGTGCAGTTCAGAACAAAAGGATTGTCCCATAGTGTACAAAAGGAAGGCATTTGTTGCTAAGGTAACAGCCAGTATCTATTTCTGATTCTAAAATGGATCGAAGGCTCATTGCCCCTCCTGCTACATATTGGGAGACATGGCACATTACCTGGGAACAAAATATTTTTACGTGTTTCTTTAGCACAGAAAGTCAATCTTTTCTTTTTTTCAGGAACAAAAGGCAAACTTGTTGGTTATGTTGCCACCTAGATTCCTATTGGGATCAAATAATTGGAAGGGAAAATGCACCTTGAAATAAATAACACAATAGGAAAAAATATTGTAAAAGAAGAATATGGCAGGGCCAGACGTGACAGAATAGAAGATGTTTCTTGGAAGGATAGGATGAAAGATATTTCCAGGAATTGAACTCTCTTTTTCCACAAATATTTCAGTGGGCAAAATATGGTGAAACAAACTTTTTCCTGTGTTTTAAAATCTAATGTGGGTGAAAGGATAACAACATTTTGCATCCAAGCATCCTTCCTGATGTCTGCCATGTCTTGTGAGGGAATTCTCTGTGGAAAGCAATTATGTTTGGAAGATTTAGCGGTAAAAGGAAACCAGGCCACCAAAGAACATGAGGGCTGGACATCATCAAAGCTGACACCAGCCAAAGCATAGAACCCAAAGAAGTAGTGCGAGATCGGAAGATGTGGAGAGAGTTGACCCATAGAAGCACCAAGAATTAGACACGGCTGAATGGATAACATCATCGCGTTCATTGCCTCTAACCATGGTTGTTGCATAATGCCTGTGTTCTATCTCACAGGTGTCAAACTCACAGCACCACGTTGCTGTCACATGATGTATCATGTTTTTCCCCTTTGTGGGGTGGGCGTGGCCTGCACGGGTCTCCAGTTTGACACCCCTGTTCTATCTATATGCAGCAAAGAGGCTGCAATATTAAGAAGCTGAGGTTTAGAGCCAGAGGATAAGATCCAGCAGGACTCCCATTGGTGAAGAAATAACCCACTACCCACTAGTTATGCAGACTGCAGTGTTAGAAAAGAAAATGTCAGCTCCACTCTTGCTCCTGATAAACTAGTGTGGACCCAGAAAAAAAGAAATGGAAAGAAAACCCAGTTCTTGAATCTCAGGGATGCTGTAAAAATTCTGAGCTCTGAAATGGAATCTGAATTTGTGCAAAACCCCACAGATATTCACAGATATCAGAAAACATTTTAATGGCAATGTATGAATTATTGGAAGCTTAGTACCAGATGTCTGGCTTCCAATTCCATAGTCCTTACTTATTATCTCTGATGTAAAATATCAGCAAGGATCTTCCAAGCCAATATATGGCATGCCATTTATGCTACAGAATCAGAGGTGGTATTCAACAGGTTCTGACCAGTTCTGAAGAACTGGCAGTGGAAATTTTGGGTAGTTCGGAGAAGTGGCCCCACCCCCATCTATTCTCTGCCTCCTGAGTGCCAGCTGATTGGGAGGAAATGGGTATTTTGCAGCAACCTTTGCCTGGATTGGGGAGGGAATGGAGATTTTACAGTATCCTTCCCCTGCCACGTCCACCAAGCTAGGGGTGAAATTCAACAGTTTCTGGAGAACCAGTAGTGGGAATTTTGAGTAGTTCAGAGAACTGGCAAATTCCACCTCTGGCTTGCCCCAGACTGGGGTGGGAATGGAGATTTTGCAATATTCTTCCCCTGCCATGCCCACCAAGCCACACCCACAGAACCAGTAGTAAAAAATTTTTTGAATCCCACCACTGTACAGGATGCCATTTAGTTCCTTCCGAAAGCTTCATTTAAGTGGGGAACAGAATCCCTTGTTGCTTTCTTACAAATACAGAAGAATATCATTTTGAAATGAAACACTCTTGGCAAAGGACTGTGGCAACAATGTCTTATATTGACATTCAAAGTCATTGGCAAGTTTAGATTCATGATCACAAAAGCATCTTAAGCAAAGATGCAATAAAGAGGGGGTGAGAAGCTGTTTGGATATCTCCCTTGGCTGGGGATCCGATTTCCTGTAGCTGTGCTCAGTGGCCATAGATGATCTCTGTCTGCTTCTGCATATGGAATTTGAGCAGGAAGACTGCCATCTGAACTCATGTGCTGTGCTAAATTGCTTGGCATCTCCTGCTAAAGCAGAGCTAGCCAAGTGGCCATAGCTTTAAACAGGCAGCATATATAACACTGCAAATGTTGGCTTCTCGGTTGAAAATCTGGCCCTTAGTGACAAGGATGAAAAATTAACGTTGCCAAACTTACTGACTGCATTTGCACCTGTTGGCATTTAAGGACTGCACACATAGCAATGCGTATTATGTAGGTTACTTCAATGCCAAGGAAGAAGGCAGTTATTTACATCCCATTAAAAAATTTATGTAAACACATGTGGGAAGATCCGAGGGGCATCAGCTGAGAAATTCAAGAAAGAAATACAATTCTTTAGGCTGATCCGTACATTTAGCTCCTAATTACTATACCCAGGAAATCTAGTCCTTCTACCGGTACTGAATTCCAATAGCAATAAGCCTCAAATTTCCTGGCTTCATTTCCTGGAAAGGGATTTCTCCCCTTATTCACTTTTTATTTTAGGCACATATAAAATCCTAAATTTGCATTGCCTGTGTTTCTTGTTTGCTTAGGCAGAAGAGCTTAGTGACAAGAGAGGAAAGTTGTTTCCATCCTTCATTTACCCCCATCAGCAACTTTCTAGGGGAAAATGTACATAAAATGCACCTAAGAGTTTTATGTAATAAAACTGTATAATTACAGAGCTAGTGTTAAAATTGAGGTCTGCCTGAAACTATTCCCTTGATCTCAAGAAAAGAAAAGGGTGTACATACAGAATTAAACGCCGTAGTTTTCTGAGGTCCAAATCCAGTTTACTTCGTAAACCAAAATGAAAATAATGTGTTATCTGTTATGTGCATTTAGATTTGAGACATAACAAATCCAGCATTTAATATACATTCAATCTTTGTTTGCCTGAGAAAATGGTAGACCCTGGCCACTCAAGAAGCTAAGCTATGTTTGTCATTGTTAGTACTGTGATGCAACACCATCTGTTTACCAGGGTAATAGGGTTAATTAGAAAGTTGGAAGAAAAAGCTTTCAGGTAGTTTTCGACTAGCAACAATCCATTTAGTCACCGTTCAAAGTTGAAAAAAGGGACTTATGACTGTTTTTCACACTTATGACTGTTGCATCATTCCCACTGCCATGCAATCAACATTCAGACTGACTCATATTTATGTTGGTTGCAGTCATGAGATCACCTTTTGAGACCTTCTGACAAGCAAAGTTGATGGGGAAGCCAGATTCACATAACTACTATTCACTAAATTACATATTACTACTTCACTAAGCTACGTATTACTACTACCAGAATGTTACTATTACTTAACTATGGTAGGGATTCACTTAACAACTGTGGCAAGAAAGGTCATAAAATGGGGCAAAACTCACTTAACACATGTCTTGCTTAGCAACAGAAATTTTGGGCCAACTGTGGTCACGCTTCGAGGACTGACTGTATTCTACAAGAGGGAAGTTGCAACTTCTTTTTCATGGTCAACCCAATCAAGATGCTGGCTGGGGAATTAATTCTCGAAGTAGAAGTCCACACATCAAAGTTGCCAAATTAGAAAACATTGGCTTACGCTTTTGATTTTGATACAGCTCCACAATATCTAGTACAGAACTTTCCCTTTAACTACTGTCCCAAAGGTGGTTTTTCAAGAGGCAACTGGACTTTATGGTTTATCTTTGATGATGTTTCGCTTCTCATCCAAGAAGCTTCTTCAGCTCTGAAGCTTCAGCGAAACATCTTCAAAGAAATACCAGAAAATCCTATTGCCTCTTGAAAAGTCACCTTTGGGATAACCATAACTTGGATGCCTGAGAATCTCCTTAGACATTTAACCACTGGTTTCTTATACTTGCAATGACCTAGTCCTCCTGCAGTCCACATTAGAAGGTGAGATCTTCAATTTTATTTCTGCTTCATTATCATATCTCTTTTCATCTGGTTGCCTTTATTTTTTATACAGAAGGAAGCATTGTCTGGGAGCACTGGGCACCGACTTCTATCATTGGAGCCCATCTGATATTTCCCCAATATCAAGGGAAAGATCCAGTTGCAAGTATTTTCCATGCCCATTAACATCTTGAGCCCTGCTTCTCCTTTGATATAGTGACTAACAAAGAGGGTGGAGTTGGGGAGAAAGAGCGTTGTATAGGTAGATGATTTCTGACCTTCACGGACCTCTGGAATTACCAGTTTTGTAATTTCTTCTACTTATTTTAAATAATATAATATTAGTCCACCAAGCAAAGTACACGGAGCTTGTTGGCAATCACAGCCTCATGACTTCACATAAAAAGTCTTCTGATACAAGAAGCAAATTAAGGCCACAAAAGTATCCTTTAGGCCCAACAAGTTTCCTTACAACCATAAACAGACCCATTTATAGGATAATTCTATGCTAGGAATGGACAGTGCATTAGCATCTTGATGTTAATAACTTTCTGTCAGCCCTAGCTAGTAGGGCGAATCCAGAAAGATGCTTGGAGTTGCTATCCAACAACATCTAGAATACTTGTTTTATATATCTTTCATAATATTCTGAAGTTGTTTGGTATTGTTCAATGTCCAGAAAATGTGAGAAAGGGGAAAAAAACAAACATAAAAGCTATGAAATATTACGTTTTGATCCAGGACTATGATGCAACAGATCCATCATCCAAGATGATAGTCATGACCTTAAAAACATGACAATATTAAGATTTGAGTTGGACCGTACATCTTTTTATCTTAGATTTCAAAATGTTGAGGAAGAAAGTGGCGAGGATTTGAAAAATTTAATGTGTACAATTTTATCTGAATTTATTGGGAGAGAAAGAGAACATATGCACTGGGACATTGATCAAGTTTATAGAGTAAATTCTAATTATGCTAAAATACACAATGTTCCCCAGGAAATACATGTGAAATTTTTAAAAAGGGAAACAAGAGATGAGGTTCTCAGAGCTCAAAGGACGGGAGCGTTGAAATACAGAGACAAGGAGATAAACATTCTTAAGCAGATCCCAAGAAAGATACGTAATAACAGACAAAAATATTTTTTCTTATCTAATAAATTGTATCTGAAAGGGATTATGTTTAGATGGATGTTGCCAGATGGATTATTTATCTTCTGGGAGGGGGGAAGAGTAAGAATCAATTCAATTGGAGAGGCTGAGGCCTTTCTGAAAGAACACAAAAACCTACTAGAAGACAAAGAATTAGGTGCAGTTGGAGGCAGGGAAGAAGCCGGGCCCTCCTCGGAGGGAGAGGGGGTGGGGCTTCACTGATTGAAGGATAAGAAGGATAAGAAGTGAATATAGCCCAAAGTCAATTGAAAATGTATATAAAGAATAATTAAAATCTCCAGAATGCAGAGGTTAAGACTGCCTTATTTTGCAATTTAAAAAGAAAAAGAATTGATGACCAGACTTATGCCAGAGAATGATAAAATATTTTATGTTTTGTATTTTGAAAATATATATTTTAGTATTTTTTATGAGAAAAATACTCACATTTTATGAGAATCACATACTCATATTGATGTTAAAGAATTTATGTATCCTATTTATCCTATCCTTAAAGAATAATTATAAAACCAATGAAACATTTTTTATAAACAAAAAAAAAACAAAAAACCACAATATGTCAGAACATAATTTCCAATCTACCAAATAGGGTATATAATGTACTTTTGGAAAGTTTCTGGTTTATTTTTAAAAAGTCAAAACAATTACCGAAAGAATGGTGTGTGGTTAAAATTTCTATCAGAACCTTTTTTCCTTTCCTTTCCTTTTCTTTTTTAGATTTTTTAATTATAATTATTAGTTTAAAAAATTGTTTTTATTGGTTTTATGGTAATAACAAAGGTAAAAGATATGGAGTTATAGTAAATTTTTGTACTGTAGTGGAGATTTAAGGTCTTTTTTCCATCAGTACATTTTCATATTATCAGTACATATTCAATATTTCATTTTTCATTTTACTTTCCTACATCAGAGTTCTAATGGTTATTCTAATATAAGGTATACAAAACTTTTTTGTATATTTTTATATATTTCTTTTTGCAGTTTCAACTTTTTACTTTTTACACACATTTATTTCTGTCCTCAAGCCCATTTTTATTTGTTTTTTTTATTTATCCTTTGATCTCAATCTTCTGGGCGACACCCCCCCTCCTCCAGAGGTGGGCCTGGTTTTCATCCTTCCTCCATCTCCTGTAGTTCCATCGTCCCCTCCCCCAGCAGCTCCTAAGTCCTCTATTTCCAGGATGTCTTTATGTTTTTAAGAAGGCTTCTGCCTCCAAAGTTGTATTTATTCTTTTTTTATTTCCCTCCCAGAAAATTAGTAATCCTTCTGGCATCAACCATCTAAACATGATTCCTTTAAGATACAATTTATTTGATAAGAAGTACTTACGCCTTATATCTCGTATCTTTTTTGGAATCTGTTGAAGTATTGTTATCTCCTTTTCCCTATATTTCAATGCCCCCCCCCCCTTGAGCTCCAAGCACCTCATCTCTAGTGGCCCTCCTTTAAAATGTCACATGTATTTCTCTTGGGACATTGTGTGTTTTTGCGCAACTTGAGTTCAGTCTGTAAACCTGATCAATGTCCCACCACAATTTGGAAGTATTAAGGACATTGCCACAGCTTCTTGGTGAATTGGAGGTGCACCTGGCTCACCAGCCAAAGCTGGACAAAGGCATGCCTGACTATGGCATTTGGTTGAGCGGTTTCGGAAAAGTTTTCCAGTTAAAGGTTCCCCATTCTTCTTTGTCCCTCGGTTTAAGGGATGTTTCCCCACTTCTCTACATTCAGAATGGGTGCATACTAGTACTAGTGATTTGTCCTTCTGGCATCTGTGAAAACTGAGTCAATAAACACTTCAATACTTGGTCTAAAACAAAGTCTCACAGTAGAATATCAGATAACTCATCTCTGAGGAGCAAGGTAGGAAATCTCTATTCTCTATTCTTATTCTTATTAGGCAATCTCATTAAAAGCATATTCGTTCTGGAATCCTTCCTTCCTTCCTTCCTCTCTCCCTGCCTCCCTGCCTCCCTCCTTCTTTCCTACCTTCCTTCTTGACAGAAACAGAGAGTTTATAACTCAAGGTAAGGAACTAAACAAAGCTTTTAAAAACATTAATATCTCCTCATGACTGACTGACTCTTCTTTCTTCCAAACTGAAGGGAAGAAGAGTAAATGAGCAAATGAGAATGGCAAATGAGACTTATTGGTAAGAATGAACTTGACTATATAAGCAAAAGGACAACTATGAGGGAATTGTGAGATATAGGTAGTCCTCAGCTTATGACTAAAGCTAACAATGAACTCTGCAAAGGACTTATGACCTGGATTTAAAGTGCTAGTGAGTGTGGGATTTACTCTTTGTTTGATGATTGATCCATGTACTTTATCTCAATATGGGTTTTTTTTTTACATTTTTGTGATATGTATTTTATCTGTATGTGACTCTTAATGACTAATGAGTCTATTGATGGTCATACATAGACCATCGGTCATACATAGTCATGGTTGTACATAGACCATAGATACATAGAATTAAACCACATTTACAAAGAAGGAAACAAAAAGACCAGGACACCTCCTCTACAGATCCACATTCAGGTAAAGAGAGATTAATACCAAACAATCAAGCAAAAAAGTAGTACCATAATCAGGGAACTACTAAGGAGGGAATCACATCTCTACCAAAACTGACAGGGCAGCTTATGACATATGAACAGGGAGAACCCGCCTGCCCCCCCCCCCACTCAGTAATGTTGTCTAATCTACAGCAGGTAATACTCAATTTATGACCATAACTGAACCTAGAATTATGGTTGTGGGTTCTGCTGGTTATGAAGTGGGTTTTACATTTTTTTGCAGTGGTGGTTTAGGAAATCACCACCATTGTTACGCAAATGCCAGGCTTATTAAGCAAAACCATTGTCTGCAATGGGTGGGTTTTTTTTTGCTGGAAACCAGAAGTAAATGGTGGTTTACACCATACATTGTACGCAGGTGACCCCCCCACAAAGCTGCAAATGGCACCCAAAATGCAATCTGTGACTGCAAGGTGATGGGGTGGCCATCAGAACTTTGCTTCCCAGTCATCTTTTTGGGGGGGGTGTCTATGTAACTTCAAATGGTCACTAAGCAGCCAATCATAAATGGAGAACTACCTGTAACCAAATGCCTACAATCAAATAACCAAGCTCAGAGAGGGCCAATGACTCCATACAGAATATTATTATTATTATTTATTTAGTTTGATATTGGGGGGGGGGAGAGAAACATATGGAGACCTGGACTATTTGCATAAAACACTCTCCTGTTTTATACACCTGAACCAGAGGTCTTCAAACTTTAAGACTTGTGGACTTCAACTCCCAGAATTCTCCCATAGCTCAACCACCCCCGGTCACTACCAGCCTCGGACTTTCCCAAAATCCCCACCGCCGGAGGCAATGGGAGCCAACTCAAATGCAAAAAACCTGTAGGAGCTTTCCGGAAGGGGTAGTTGTCGGTAGGACGCGGGGGTGGGGGTGGAGGGTGCGTGTGTGTGTGTGTGTCGTTCGTACAGGTTCGTGCGGACTCGGGGAGCCCGTTTCGACGCTCCCCTTAACAACCGCTCCTGCTGAGCCCGACGGCAACAGCGGACCGGCGGCGTGTCTGCCTTCGCGGAAGCGCGCGTCGGGCGCTGTTGCCGGAGTGGGGCCACTAGGTGGCAATGCTGGCCTCTCTCTCTCTCTCCCTCTTTTCTCCGCCTATCCCTGGCTGAGGTTGCCGCCGCTTCTGGCTCTGCTTCATCCTGGCTCACTCCGCTGCCGAGCCAGGAGCGGGAGGGTAGCAAGCGAAGCGCGCCCGCCGGAGAAGCCCGGAGTCTCCTACCCTGGAGAGCGGGAGCGAGAGATACGCCTAGGCGGCTATCTTCCAGGCTGGCTCGCCTTCGGGATGTTGGAGAGAGGCGAGAGCCATGAGAATCGCTCGGGAGGCGAGTTGAGGAGGATTCGGGGAGGGGAGGAAGCCCACAGGCCGGATTCCCCCTCCCCAAAACTTTTCGTTCGGCCCTGAATGCCAGCCGCGGCGCTTGCCGAGAGAAAACTTCGCTCCTCCCTCTGGGATTTGGTAGGTGTGACTGTGGATCTCTCGCCGCCGGCTCTCCTTTACCCGAAGCCTCCAAGTGTGATTTGAGGAGCGAGGACCTCTGAAGAATCCCATTCAGACGTCTCCCTTCCTTCACCCCAGCTACCGATCCACCCTGTTGAGCCTCTGCGATCCCAGGGACGCGTCGGCGTCGTCGCCTCCTTCTGGTTCTCCGGCGTCGGCGGCGGCTGCCGATTCTTGCCCCGCAGTGCAGGATCGTTTTCTCCGTTCTCGCTTCCCTGTTTGGAAGGATGGCGACGTGGGGTTGATGACCGGCGTCGCAGTCTCCCGTTCTTCGTCAGACTTTGGGAGAGGGATTGATCGGGGAAGAAGGGTTGACCGGGATTAAAATCGCCCTCCCCCCGATTCGGTAAAGACGCCTTTTGGGAACGGAGCGAGGGTCTTAAGGCGACCCAACCAAAGAAGTCAGCAAAAGTGAGAGGGGGGCGGAAGATCGCTACCCCTTCGCAAATCTTCCGGGCGATTTTGGAAGGCAAGCAGGGAGCCAAATACAGGATTATATATCTATATAGCTGGACAGATCTTTCACAAGACCTTCCCCAAACTCCAGAAGTTATCTTCCATCTCTCAGCCTTGCTCCGCCTCTGGGAAACCATGGTCGGGATTGGCAGCTGCGGAAGGATAGTGTGGGGCGCGCTCCTCGCTGTTCTGGGCATCTCTTCGGTCAAAGGCCAAGGTAATTTCGAGGGGGGTCTGTCTGGTCGCGGAGTCTGAACTGTCTTGGTAGTTCTGGGGAGG
>JANHFP010007512.1:116438-129651 GCA_032468135.1 Calamaria suluensis | reverse complement strand
TCCCAGAATTCCTCAGCCAGTTTTGCTGGCTGAGGAACTCTGGGAGTTGAAGTTCCCAAGTCTTAAAAGTTACCAAGATTGGAAACCCCTGTTGTAATGCATGATTTATGGCTTAGGGGTATGTGTAAATCAGATCACTCTTTGTTCAACAAACCATGGCTTAATTCAACCACTCTCCGGCAAGTAGAGTAACAGGGATGGGGAAATGTTCAGAATCTTAATTTCGGTCCTCCAGGGGCTCCAATTGTGCTGTTGTTTCTCCTTTGATGCTTGGAGGTAGAATACTTCCTTCTGATCATCAGAGCTTTGGGAACAAATAACTGTTTACCTTGACATTTGACAATGTTATTTCAGCATCCAAACAATATTCTACCTTTAATGCTTTTATGTTGAGCACTTTGGTGATGTAAAAGAAGAACATTCCTTGGCCTGGTAACCCAAGTTTTTTTTTTTTCAAAGAGGCACCAAAATCCTGAAGAATTCAAACAAAACTCTGAAACATTTGAGTCTCACAGTTTTAATCTCTATATAGAAACCAGGATCCTTATGGAGTTTGACCTCCAATGAAGTGTGTGTGTTCAGGAAACAGGGAAAGAGGTGGTTTTTAAAGAAAAATCGACACCATTGTATGCTTGATTGCTCTGGGTTGCCTCGTTTCAGACTCAGATGTGAGAAAAGATTAGATAGTGCCCTTGCTCAGTATTTCGGGGGGGGATGCTTTTACTGGACTTCTTTTAAAATACAGAGGCTAGGAACACCTTATAAAAAAACTTGTCAGATTAAAACTCACAAAATATCTTGTGCTGTGAATTTTAGGGTTGAGTGAGGCAATCCAAAATCTAGCCATGGAGATATTGAAAAATAGGATTGAATGTCACTTTGAAGTTCTTCTAGTCCAAGGATCCACAGACCCCCAGTCCAGGGGTGAAATCCAACAGGTTCTGACAAGTTAGGGAGAACGGGGAGCGGAAATTTTGAGTAGTTCACAGAACCAGTAAATACCACCTCTGGCTGGCTCCAGAGTGGGATGGGAATGGGGATTTTGTAGTATACTTCCCCTGCTACATCTATCAAGCCATGCCCATAGAACTGCTAGTAAAAAAAATGGATTTCACTACTGGTTGGAAGTCACTTTGAAGGTCTTCTAGTTCAGGGGTCCCCAGCCCCCAGTCCATGGACATGCCAGAAACTGGGCCACACAAACAAGCAAAGCCCCATTTGCAGGATGCAGGCAACACACAACACATACACACCCATTCAACAGAAAAGACACCATGGATTCGGTCCCTAGTGCTCCAAAGGTTTGGTGCTACTGTTCTAGTCCAACACCCTGCCCAATGCATTAGTTAATGTTTTCTTCAAAACGTCCAATCATACACACCCATTCCACAGAAAAGACATCATGGATTCGGTCCCTAGTGCTCCAAAGGTTTGGTGCTCACAATTTCAGCAGGCAAACTCTTCTTCTGGCTAATTGTTCTCATGGTCAGGAAATTCTTCCTTGTTTTCAAGTCACAATCTCCTTCTTTAAGGCTTCCACCCACTGGTTCTTGACTTACCTTTGAGCTGTATGGAGAATACATCAACCTTCCTTATGATACTTTTAATTGAGAAACTGGGTTCTATAAGTCTGCAACAGATTTTTCTTTTAAGAGTGCTATCTTTATGTTTAGGGCTCCAGCCAACCTATCATTGTCCATTTCGCCACTATCACACCTGTTAGAAATAAATAACGCTTGGGTCAATATACAAAAAAACAAAAAGGCTTTATTTTCAGAAAATAGTCATAGCAGTTTGCAAAATGTGGTGGGTATCCCAGCAGACCTCAACCAAGGAGTTTTAGCCAGGAAAGCCACATCTCGAAATTCAAAAGTACATTTGTATAGTTTCCTATCACAATGCCACCCACCTCCCTCTACATCAGATCAAGTGACCGATCCCAGCTAATCTGAAATAGTCTACAAAGAATCATCATTACTTGTTTTACCCTACAACACCCCCCCCACCTTTCTATAGCTAAAACTGACAAACTAAACTGCATGAATAACTTCTTATCTTTCTCTTCCATTCCCTGCTATAGTCTTCTAGACAGACAAAAGGTCTATTCACATTACAGTGTTGCAAATATATGAGCTCCGCAAGCCATTCCTCTAACGTGTTTGCAGTTTTAATTTTTAACACAGAAAAGGGATTCAAAGAAAGGAAATTAGAGGTCCTCTATCCTGACCCCCTACATAAATAAAATAAAATTTATTTTATTTTTGAACTTTCTTACCTCCTACACACCCAATTTTCTGTTCTCCCATACATGTTTTCTCGTTATGGATCATATTGTGTTATCACAGATAATTTGATATGCAGAACTTTAGGATAGGAATACTTAGCATGGATGGTACTTTCTTGTGAACATAGGAATAAACCAGAGGTTCCCAAAATTGTCAGCTTTAAGACTGGTGGATTTCAACTCCCAGAGTGGAAGTCCACCAGCTGGTTGGAGAATTCTGGGAGTTGAAGTCCACCAGTCTTAAAGCTGACAAGTTTGGGAAACTCTGAAATAAACAATAGGCGAGAAATAAATTTCTTGTTACCAGAGATTATGGGTCCCCAATTTTGTTATTTTGAGAATGCATTATGATCAATAAGTCAGGTTGTTCCCACTACCCACTTTGGTCTCCCAGGATGCTCCCTACCCCTTCAGCTTATCTCTTTTCTGGGCAGATGGACATACTGCCAAACAGAGCAATTGAATGTAACATCCCCTCATTACTACAGTATATCACTCTGGGATGTATGTGGGACTCCAAAATATTCTTGGAAACGAAAATAATATCTGTAACTGGTGGGGGTTTTTCCCTTTTTTGTGGAAATCTAACTTATTTTAGAATAAAAATCAAATGGGGTGTAGAGTCTGGTGGATACTAAGGGAGATGTTTCTGAGCATGCCCTATTTAGACCCCCAGAGGATCTAAAGTTTTGTTTTTGCATTTGTTCAGTCACTTACTTGCTCCTTTTCATTACAAAAAATGCAAGTCAGGCTCTCCTTTTTTTGTTCCTTTATAGAAAATACTCAAAGAGATGTGTTGCTCCAAGACATAAAGATGGCTTGGGTAATATAGGTAATTTTAATTTATTTATTTATTTATTTATTTTATTTTATTTGATTTATATACCGCCCCTCTCCTCGCGGACTCGGGAGAAGACAGAAATGGACATAGTTATGGAGGAAAACATTGCTACTTGCTCCATGTTTCAGGGGTAAATCTCAGTATTCAATAGTGGGAACAATTTTAAAAGTGGTTATTGCCCTTACATCTTGCTTCCTGGAGACATCTGTTTCAAAACAGGATATTAGAGTAAGAAGACCACTGGATTTATTGATCGAGAGTTCCCCTCCTGTTTTGAGATTATAGTGGGTTCTACAACTGTTTTCTCTCTCTGAGAATAAGATGATCTTACTTGAGGATTCTTCTCTTTTTAGCAGGTTCACTTATTGTAGTGAGTCCCATAGATGCTTCGAATATATAGCATGCAATTCAACTATAGTCCAACATTGCTGGCACTAATTTGTGGAAGGCTATCATACATGATTTGTGAGCATTTTTCTATAGATTGATTACTTAAACATACTGAATGGATTCCCCCCCCCCTCCTCACTGGCTAGAACTACAGTCCATGACAACCTGTTCATTGTTCTCGTCACGTTGTTGTTATTTTCCTTTCATCAGGGCCTTTGATCTTCATTTTGAGGACATCTCTGAGTCATTTTTTTCCAACATAGATTTCAGGCTACTTTCTTCACAGCCTAAATGGCGTTACTAGTCTGGTGTCATAACAGCACAACACAACGACAGTGATTCCTTAAACCTGCTAATAAGGGGGAAAACCTTTGGTGGGTAGAGAACATGAACTGTAAGTACAAACCAGGGATTAGAAGGAGGTTAGAGAGAGGGGCATGAGGGAGCTAGGGCTCTAATCACTGATTTATTTACCTGGATAATGGATGACCTCATAATTCAGGTGCATTGGAGTGCAGCAGTGCCCTGAGCAAGCTTTGAAATATCATCAATAACAGCTCAGTGATAAACTATGTCAGGTCCACTGTACCTTCCATTCTACGTAAGAGACCGAGTGATAAATGAACATTTCAAGCAGGACAGGACAGGGTGGCCAAGATCACAATGAAGGGGAACATTCGCTCAGGGCAAACCCTACTCTCTTCCCTTGCATGGAAACTTAAGAGAAATGTGATGAGCTTGTACAACATGCTCTTTCTGACAGGGAAAAAAATAGAAGATATTGTGAAAGTAGCAACCAGGAAAACTCCAGAACCTACAAGAGAACTTCACCTAGTAGAAGCTGGCTTGCTAAAAGGAGAAAACAATCAAGTTATATATATATATTGGGCAACCATAATTGGGCAACCATAATTGGGCAACCAAGTAACCCTACAATTACCATATATATATATATATAATTTGATTACAAGAATATCTCAACTGTGCATACATGGTCATATAATTTATCATGCATGTCACAAGTTGGCATGTCAGCTGTCAGTTTGGGCCCTAGCCAAGGGCCTTAGAACTGGCGCATTAATTATTTCACAAGTATTTCATCAGAATCTGGGTCATGCCAAAAATGGTTGTTTTTTGCAGATGTTGAGATCCAAATTGTGTGATTTCGATTGTTGTTATGTGTTTGTCCATGTTCATTGTTATTCCCCCCAGGGCCCCAATGACTATGGGGATAACCCTAGAGGGTCGTTTCCATAGTCGTGACATTTTCCAGGCGAGCTCCTGATATTTTTCCATCTTTTCCTTTTCTTTTTCGACAATCCTAGCATCGCCCGGGATTGCAATGTCGATTATGTCTATGTGATTGTTACTAATTACAACAATGTTGGCTGTATTGTGTTCTATCAGCCTGTCTGTTTGTATTTATATATTTATCTATTTGTATATATATATAACCTAATTATATATATGCATGAATTGAATACAAAAATGAATACAAATAAAGAGAACATTAGGACAGGAACGGTAGACACGCTGTTGCTCTTATGCACGCCCCTTACAGACCTCTTAGGAATAGGGTGAGGTCAACAGTAGACAATCTTAGGTTAAAGTTTTGGGCATGCACAGTGCACACCAAATGGGCACTGCAGTCATCTGGTCATCACAATCCTTTCAGCAGTTCCAAGAACATTACACACCCACTGGCATTCTGACTCAGTTGATCCTGAGAGACCAAGTGGCCTCAGTTACTCTCAGAGAGAATACTAATGACCAGATGACTGCAAGGAATATGAATCCTTCCATTCCCCACCCCACCCATCATTCAGTCAGAACAAAAGATGCTTTTTGGATGAGAAGCGAAACATCTTCAAGGGAAAAAAACATACAGTTATTTTTTTTAAAAAATATCAACTTTATTTTGGGATAACCTTTGTCCTAACAAATATCTTTTATATCTTTACAAAAAACTTTTTATTAAAGAGTTTTACAAAACTGGAAGATAACATAAACTAAAATCAGAAGAAATAAGAAAAATGAAAACAGGTAAGGAAAAAAACCTATTTAAAGCTACTCTCAATCTTCCTTGCCACAAGTACAGGAAAATTAATAGTTCCCTGCCACCTATGAAATTATTTGCATGATTCACTTCTTACTATAGACCCCATCCCCCTCATACACACACATACTTATCCATTCACAAATCCAACAACCATTGTCATTTCTGTCCAGGAGTCAGCAAAAAGTCCATAAAGGGTTTCCAGTATTTTATAAAAAATATTTCTCATTTTAGTCCTGATCAAACCAAACTGGCAGAAACGTAATGGTTTAATGCATCAGTCTGGAAACCAGAAGACCTTCAATTCTAGCCTCATTTTAGGAATGAAAGTCATTTAGATGACTTTGGCCCAGTCACTCTCTCTTGTCCAACCCACCTCACAGGACTGTCATTGTGGGGAAACTAGGAGGAGGAAAATATATAAGGTATGTTTCCCACCTTGAGTTATTTATAAAAATAATAAAGGAGGGATTTTAAAAAATCTTCAAAAAGTCAACTTTACCTTCCTTTCTTATGCCTCTGACAGTCTGAATGTTTAATTCATCAAACTGCAGGAGTGAATCTCCATTCAGACGTTCTTCCATCTCAAACATTTCTTCAAGGTTTTAGAAACTGTTTTTGGTCAATCCAATACTGTCTTCGGCCAAGTTCTTTTCCAGGGACAACCCTCCCCCTCCCCCCAAAAAAAAGTTCCCTTAAGGGGAGTGTTGATTACTTTATTTTATTTACTAGAAAACAAATTTGTGTCCATAACAGAGGTTTAAAAAAATCAAGATGGCAACTGTGAGGCCTCCTGCCTTTTTAACAAGGATACAAAAGAGCAAAAAAACAAACAAACACACAACTACTTTTAGCCTGTGTAAATCCTGATAAAATGCTTTTATAAATGGTGTTTGTTTTGTTGTATATGAAGAAGAGGCTGTAAGCCAGGAGTGGCCCCTTAAACAACCTATGGACTACAACTCCCAGAATTCCTGAGCCAGCATGCAGCCTCCTTATTTAAGAAGGTCATAATTGTAATATACTGTTTTGAGGGGGCGTTAAAGACAAATGTTGAAAAGGGAATGCAGCAGGGGTGGGCTTCAAAACCCAATGCTATTGGTTTGCTCATGGGTGTGTGTGCACACGCAATGCTTCTGCACAGGCACAGAAGCATCTGGGTGGGTGAGCGGAGCCTCCTGTCGCCGCTGCCACTACCAGTTCACCCAAACCGAGGTGAACCGGTAGCAACTCACCACTGGAATACAGATCAGATTTCGGAGAAGGGATATATTCTCGGTAACATGAATGCCTCCATTCTATTCCCAAACTGTTTTGTAATCTAGCAACCATACCTCCTAATGTAAACAACCTACAAAATCTTTTTGAGGAATTCACAGCAAGGTGCGCACTACAATATTATCACAGAACAATCTGCAACATCAGTCCTTGGTTCTGATTCATAGCAAAGCAAAGGGGGGGGGGGAAATCCCATGACAAGCCTTCATAGTGCATTAATCATTTAATACGGCTTTTGAAAATAGCTGAAACGAACGATGATCAGCCATATTGCATCTCTTGGCTTTCCCTCCATGGCCCCCTTCATCCGTAAGTGATAATCCACAGAGTGAAGAGAACATATTTCACTCTAATTAGGGAGGAGCTAATTATCTCTCATCAATTAGATCCTACAACAGTTATCTGTAAACAGTTGTTGGAGATACACACAAACAGATTAGGGACTGAAAGCCTAATTAATAAGAAATAATGAGCTCCTTCCTGTACAAGGTAGAAAAGACATATTCTTCCTCTGCCAAGGCCACTGCAGAAGCTACACCGGAGGGATGTTGAATGACATTTCACTAGTTATCACTACTTAAGCAAGATTTTTTTTTCTTATACTCACCTGATTATTACAAGCGCTATTTAGAATGTAAAGTACCACCGCTGGCAATGGCATATTACAAAACAGCAAACAATAGGAAGAGAATAATATAGCAAGGTGCAGAGAAAAACGTTGCAGTTCCAGACAACGTTGTATGGAAAACATTAGTAGAAAAGGTTGTCGTTGTAAGGCAGAAGCTGATACAGTCCGTCAAGGTCCTTGTCCAGCCCTTAAGTTTCATGTCGTCTGCACAGCTGGCCTGCAAAGACTGTTCAAGATATCAAAATATCCATCATGGCTTTCCAAAATCCCATGGCATCCAAACATCTTGCAAGAGGAAGGAAAGAAAATAATTCCCAGTCAGCTGTAGGAAAGATTGCTCTGGTCAAATATTGGCCCTCTGGGATCAATGCCATCATTTTTTTACAAAGGATGAACCACTCCAAATACAATTGATGTACTGATCTTCCTCAGGATGAAGATTTTCAAGGGCAAGTCCTAGAGGAGATCAACCCTGACTGTTCTTCAGAAGGCCAGATCCTAAAGATGAATACTTTGGCCACCTAATGAGAAGGAAGGACTCACTGGAGAAGAGCCTGATGTTGGGAAAGATTGAGGGCCAAAGAAGAAGGGGACGACAGAGAACGAGGTGGCTGGAAGGAGTCACTGAACCAGTAGCCATGAGCTTGGGTGGACTCCAGAGGGTGGTGGAGGACAGGAAGGGCTGGAGGAACTTTGTCCATGGAGTTGTGATGGGTCGGATACGACTTCACAACCAACAACAACAACAATATTGTTACAAGAAAGCAATTAGAGATACTCAATAGGTGTGTTGTTAGATGGTAGGGATCACTATAGAACGGATCCCCTGAATTTCAATATAGATTATTTACTTGCTAATTTATATCCCCAACTTTTCTTCAAAAGTTCAAGATAGCCATATAAAATTCTCTGCTCCAATAATCTGCTGGTAGACTAGACAAAGTTTGACCCATAATAACCCAACACACTTTCTAGATTTCTCTGGGACTACTCCAATTCCTCAACCATCATAACTGATAACCCAATTTCACACATTGTACACAGTGCCTGTGTAAGGCAATAGACTTTGGGTACTTTTTTTTTTTTTTTGCTGAAAACAAATCATACATAACTAGAATCTCATCTGGTATTCTGAACTAGAAAATAATTCCTCAGTGTTGTAGCATTCTTAACGTGGTGGTCGGCAACCGGTTTAACAACCACTTTAATGAGTGTGTGCTTTGCATGTGCGTGTGCTTTGCATGCACGCTTTGCATGCACACACACCTAACGCACATGTGTGCAGTGTTCAAAATACAACAATTTGAAGCTCAGCTGCTTACCATCTAAGGCAGCCCCTGTAAGTAGAACAGCATGGAAATCAGCTGTGCAACGTGAATCAGCTGAGCCAGAAAGAAGGAAATATAGGACAGGATTGGGCAGGGGCAGAAGGGCGGGGCCAGCTGATCATCGGAACTACCAGTTCACCCGAACTGGTCCAAGCCAGCGGCAGCCCACCACTGATTCTTAATACAGTCCACCTTTTGAGCTATGCAAATTAACAAAGTGATTTAAGTCAATATAATCAAGACAGATGAGCTTGTCGATCGGAAGGTCGGCAGTTCAGCGGTTCGAATCCCTAGTGCCACGTAATGAGTGAGCTCCTGTTCCTTGTCCCAGCTTCTGCCAACCTAGCAGTTTCAAAAGCACCTAAAACTGGAAGTAGAAAAAATAGGGACCACCTTTGGTAGGAAGGTAACAGCGTTCCGTGCACCTTTAGCATTTAGTCATGCCAGCCACATGACCATGGAGACATCTTCAGACAGCGCTGGCTCTTTGGCTTTGAAACGGAGATGAGCACTGCCCCCTAGAGTCGGAAACGACTTTTATTGTTATAAACATACTGTGTATTATACCTTTTTATCTCAAAAAACAAGATGTTGTATAACTAAATGGATATAAAACCTTTCCTTATCCTTTTACCCTTTTCCCTATCCCAATAAAAATCAATAAATTCTCTTTGAACAAAAAATAATCCTGACCATCTAATCAGCATACTTTACAACATGCAAAATTATGCATCAACAATACTTGCATCTCTACCTCTAAAATTCAATAACATCAGCACATCAGCGACATCAGAAGAAGACAACAAACTAAGTTTTCCTTTTCTGTCATGACGTCAATCATCATTACCTGGTTCTGCTTAGCTGTACCAATCAGGACCGGGCATGCACAATTCTTAAGCTCCTCCCCTCCTGGGGCTCCCGCTTTTTCTGCTCGGTCCTGACTTCGTAGTACCTCGTTGCTGAGTCTCCGATTTACTTTTAAAAGAAAAAAATCTTCAATTCACTGATTTCAAGCAGGAAAGTGGCTGGATCGTCTGAAAACTGCTGCGGAGGTCGCAGTTTTCTCCGGTGAGGCTCCTGGTCATCGCGGGGGGTGCAGCGGCCTCCAGCAGTCTGCTGAGGCCTCCGGTCGCATAGGCCCTTTTCTAGGCCTCCCTGGGCCGATTCGAGGCCAGTGGAGCTCCAGCAAGCGGAGGAAGGCTTGCTGGCATTGGGCCTGTGTATCGTTCTCTCGATTGGGGCCCTTTGCATTCTCAGCAGTCTCCCCTGAGGAGTCTTCCCCTGAGTCTGCTTCACTAGAGGATCTTCTTCCCTGCAGACGGGCAAGTAAAGGTGGTAAGACCTCACTGAGGAAATTAAATTACCTCTGGGTTTTTTATTTTATTATTAATAATTAAATTTATTGGGGGCTTTTCAGGGGGTTTTAGAATAAAGGGATTTATTTATATTGTTAATTTCCCTTTTCCAGATTGCTAGTGGCCATTTTGAATTCTATTTTTCAACAAGATGGCTGTAGAATCTCTGGAGGAAGGTGAGATTCCTAATTCTGAGGCCTTATCGGATGATGAAGGTTTGGCTCCGGAACCACCTGCCTTTGTGGGGCTCTTCAACCCCCAGCATTTTAGGTCATTGCTTCATAAAGCCAAGCAAGTCACAGGTATGGGTCTTGCAGCCTCAGAGCCTGCCACTACATCCACAGCCACTTCAACACACACACCTGATCCATCTAAGGAAGCTATTTCTGAGGAGGCAGTCCCCCTTTTTGGGGAACCTTCTACTGCATTGGCGGAGGTTCCTATGCCTTTTTTCAAGAAGGTTATTCTTCGCCAGTGGTCTGCTCCAGCTTCAGGCCCAGCTTCTACTACTTTGGATAAGAAGCTTTATAATTTGGCTGCACACTCCTCCTCTCTTTTTCAACCTCACTCTGTCGATGCCCCTGTGGCAGCCTTGATTTCCCCAGCTGCTGAAACAGGCAATCCAGAGGATTACCTTAAGCCGGAGGAAAAGAGGTCAGAACAAGCTCTTCTGAAGTCTTTCCATTCTGCTGCTTGGGCTGTAAAATCGGCTTCTGCATCTTCCTTTTTTAACAGCCGGCCTTATATGGCTTAAACAACTTCAGCGACGTTTACCAGCTTCAGATGCTGGGACACGTCAGGACATTAATAAGATAATTAATGCTCTGCAATTCTCAGCAGATGCTTCCCTTAATTCTGCATGATTTGCAGCCAAATCCATGGGTGCTACCACAGTCTCTAGAAGGTTGCTCTGGCTAAAAAATTGGCAAGGTGATGCCAGGAACAAATGGAAGCTCGCTTTCTTCTTCCATTTCTGGAGATAAACTTTTTGGATCCCTTTTGGATCCTCATTTGCAAGAGACTAGGGACAAAAAGAAGTATCTTCCTAGTTCTTCTCGCAAAGGTTCTAGAGCTGTGGCTTCTGCATCTTCCCCTCAATCTGGTTCTCAACCAGCCAAATCCTTTCGATCTAGGGACTATTTCCCTTCCAAATCTCAGGGTTCGTTCTCATCTGGCAATCAATCTGGTCAGGATTTTAAATCTAAATCTCGTCAGTACCAGTCTAACCGGCCCTTTCGAGGGGGGAGGGGGCGTTCTCACCACTTCCGCTGACGCCTTGCTTTCTCTTCCCATTGGCGGTCATCTCTCTCATTTCGCCAGTCAGTGGGAAGAATCTTTATCAGATGCCTGGGTCTGCAAGACCATTCGATGGGGTCTTTCCCTCGAATTCTTGGCTCCCCATCCCTCTCGGTTCCTCAGATGTCCTCTTTGAAAGGACCCTTGTCGCAGACTCCTTCTTCAGGAAGCAATTCAACATTTGCTCACCATCAGGGCCATCCAACCAGTTCCCTTTCTTCAGCGTCACAAGGGATTTTATTCCAGGCTGTTCATATTTCCCAAACCATCGGGAAAATGGAGGGCCATTCTGGACCTCAAATCCCTCAACAAGCACATCAAGTATCGCAGGTTCAAAATGCACTCTCTTCAGACTATTCTGGAGTGCATAAAGAAAGGGGATCTGATGTCATCCATAGATCTGACAGAGGCTTACCTCCATGTTCCCATTCACAGGGACCACAGGCAATACTTAAGGTTTTGCCACGCCAATATCCACTATCAATATCGGGCTCTCCCATTCAGCCTTTCCTCTGCCCCTCGGGTCTTCACAAAGATCATGGCAGCATTGGCGAGTCTGATCAGGTCCCTTCCTGTCCGCATTCAGGAGTACTTGGACGATCTCCTCATTCTGTCCACGTCAAGAGCCTCGGCATTCAACGACCTGGCTCTCACGTTACAGATTCTCCAGGCTCACGGCTTCTCAGTCAACGAAGCCAAGAGTCACCTCTCTCCATCTTCCAGGTTTCTTCAGTTGGGAGCCATAATAGACACATCCCTTTGTCAGGTATTTCTATCTCCGGAACGCCTGCAGTCCCTTCAGGCATTGGTCCAGAAGGTGATAGGTTCTCACAAGGTTTCATTTCTCCTTCTGTCACAACTCTTGGGCAAGTTAGTCTCTTGCATAGGGATTGTTCCTTGGGCTCGACTTCATTGTCGCACTCTCCAGTGGACCCTGCTCCCCCTTCAGCGAGCTCGGGTCTGCCTTCCAAACACTCTGGTACAGATATCTCCCTCTCTTCGCAAGTCTCTCAAATGGTGGCTGTCTCCAGCCCTCCTAAAGGGCAGCAGTTTTCAGGTTCCACACCTCTTAGTCCTAACCACACACACAAGTCTTAACAGGATGGGGTGCTCATCTCGAAGGACAGAGCACCCAGGGTTTCTGGTGTCCAGCCGACAAAGTCCATCAAATCAATTGGCTGGAACTTCGGGCGATTCACTTAGCTCTCAAAGCGTTTCGTTCTCAGGTGAAGGGGAAAGACATCTTGGTGCTGACAGACAACATTACGGCCAAAGCCAATGTCAACAGGTTGGGGGGCACCAGGTCCCAGCCCTTGATGTCAGAAGCATTCCGTCTAGGCTCTTGGGCAGAAAGGAACCTAAATTCCCCTCAGGCCGATCATATCGCAGGGGTTTCAAACATTCAGGCAGACTGGCTCAGTCGCACCAAGGTGGACCAGTCAGAGTGGAGTCTTCCTCAGTCCCTCTTTTCTCTGATTGTCAGCAAGTTCGGATCTCCTCTCATAGATCTCTTTGCTACTCACCTCAACAACCAACTTCCTCAGTTCTTTTCCCGGTATCCAACGCTGGGAGCGGAACAGGTCAATGCTCTTCGCTCCCCTTGGCCTCAAGGTCTCCTTTATGCTTTTCCCCCTCTTTCTCTGATCCCATGGGTTCTCAGGAAGCTCCAACAAGAAGGAGCACTTCTCCTTTTAGTAGCTCCCCATTGGCCACGCCGCCCGTGGTTCGCAGACCTTCAACTTCTCTCTGTCGCCCGT
>JANHFP010007512.1:76482-86512 GCA_032468135.1 Calamaria suluensis | reverse complement strand
CCTTTCCCTTCTTCTCTCCCAGCCTCGGAGGATGGGGTGCATGGCCTCCCGACCTGCCAGACTTCTGTACCTTCTCAAGCAGGGGGGCGGGGGCGGGGAGGAGCGAGCCTCGCTCACTCGCTTGCTCCCTCAGCCAGGCGCGCGCGAACCACTGCTGCTTCCACTCAAAGGCTCCCTCTTCGCCCTTTTGCTGCCTAGGCGCCCCACCTTTCCCTGGCAGGCCGAAGAGGAACAACCCCCTCATGCAGCTTGCCGGCTTGGAGCGCTCAGAGCCAATTGAGGGAGCCACGAAGTGCTGCCACCATAGAAAGCCAGCAGAGTCTCTTTCTTTTGCCGGCATTTCGCAGCGCCCTCCATTGGCTCTGAGCGCTCCGGCCTGCTGGCACACCATCCAAGGGGGTCGGGGGGGTGCGTCACCACCGGTCGACGGTGCGCATGTGCGCACGCAGCTGTCTCCGGTCGATGGTGTGCATGCGCGCGTGCGGCTGTCCCCGGGTGACGGTGCGCATGCGCGCACAGCCCTCCCTTCCCCCCCCCCGTCGACGGTGCACATGCACGCAGGGCCTCCCAGTCAACTGTCCCGCTTCGGCTCCCAAAAAATCCGGTCACTTTAGCTTATGATCTTACTTCACCTTTTGTTTGCATTACAGACCTGCAAAGGCTGTAAATGAAAGGAGTGATTGCAAAGTTAACTTTTCATCACCGTTGTAACTGCCATGGTTGTAGGTGAAGCAGTCATGACACCGTCTCTTGATGTTCACAGATTGAAGTAACCTTGATTTAGGTCTGTCTGCATCTTAAACTGAAATCAGAGGACTTGGGCAATAGAAAGGCTGTAATCTGAAAATGGTTGCAATCACCCATCAGACCAAATACTCCTTTGCAACTTCACCATGCTTGACCTAGGCTAATGTTGTTCTTGCTGACTTTGCCCCATACAGAAGCTACCAATTTGAAAGTGTGTACGATCTTCCATCTTAATTTTCAGATTTGTGAGGTTAGAAAGATTCCCCCCAGACTAATCTTGTAAAATGCTTCTTTTAATTCAAAGTAATTCCAAATCTGATTGTTAGAGACTTGGAATGAAGAATCAAAATGCAATTTCTTGTAAGTGAGCATTTATTTTATAGATACCAGGAATTAACAGAGACAGGTAGTAGAATAGGCAGGTTGTAAAGTTGTAAAGTACTTATTTTGTACCTTACTTATAGTATAAGCATAGGGCAGCATATGACAGTGTACAGAGATTTTCCAATCATTCTTTTTTGGATAAAATTAGAGCATTGAAAATATATTTTCACCATCAAAGTCAAATTGTAGGGAAAAGACAGCTCAAGGTGGGGGGAGCTACTGTCAAAACTGGTTTGCATTCACAACATATAAATCATGCTGAGGTCATAATAACTATGTTTCTGAGTGGAAATGCATCTCCGTTTGAGCTAAGCTGTTGAATTGTAGGATTTTTTAGAAAATTATACTATGCCCAACGTTCTGCTTTGTAGAGCGCTACTGCGGTTCCTGATGGGGGACTGAAATTGTTAGGAAAGAGATCGTTTTAGGGCGATTTGCCAATTTCGGAGTGTCATAATTGGGCCACAAGGGCTCTGGTGTCGTTGCGAGCTAGTTACTCCCTGAGGCTGCCTAAAGAGCTCAGGAAGTCGTCAATTAATTTGAATAGGGTTATCTTCAAAGCAGTACTATGCAGTTGCAGGAAAAATGGGGATGCCCATCTAAGAAAGTTTATCCAATAATCCATCCAAACCATGACCATCCTGCATGTTAATTTTTGTGACTAATCCCGAACTGAACCTGAATTCAAAGGCATCATTAAAGACGGAAGTGCAGGGCACATATTGTAGAAGAGATACCAGGAGTTTACTGAATGAGACGAAAGGCGGAATGGTGTGACCAGCTCTTTTTCTTCCTACCTATTTCTCTTTATAAAAATCCACCTCCTCCTTCTTCATTTAAGCTCCTCCTTGAAAAAGCATGCTTGGTCTCTTTTTGCTCCGATTCTAAACAGTAATTTAACACTAAAAAAAAGCCTTAACCAGTTTTTTCATCACGCTCTGATTTCATGTGCAAATTTTGACTCATTCTGCACGATTAGCCTAGATAAGGAGTAGCGAAGACACTCAGGAATGATCTTCTGACTCTTCATGCTCAATTCTCTCTGTTTTTCAGACTTGTTTAAAGTCTCCATATGTTTTGTCCATCTACTGCAGATTAGTGTAAATGTCAGGTGTCTATTTCCAAGCAGGTAGCAGCAGCTGGAAGACTTTAGCTAATCTTGGGGAGGGGGGAATTAAATATGGTTGTACATGGATAGTATTGGGAGACTTCCAGGAATTCCCAGGCTGAAGACTAAATTGGGAATTAATAAACCCTGCAAGAAAGCAAGAGCAAACCTCCTCTATATTAATATATATGGGCTTGTCTATGTAGTTACTAATCTAGACAGCATTCTAAAAAGCAGAGACATCAACTTGGCAACAAAAGTGCGTATATTCAAGGCTATGTTTTTTCCAGTTGCAATGTATGGCTGTGAAAGTTGGAACATAAGAAAGGCTGAGTGCCAAAGAATTGAGGCCTTTGAACTTTGGTGCTGGAGAAGACTCCTGCAAGTCGCTTGGATTGCAAGGTGATCCAACCGGTCAGTCCTAGAGCAGATCTTAAAGATGAAAATCAAATACTTGGGCCACCTAATGAGAAGGAAGGACTCACTGGAGAAGAGACTGATGATGGGAAAGATTGAGGGCAAAAGAAGACGGGGACAACAGAGAATGAGGTGGATGGAGTCACTGAAGCAGTAGGCATGAGCTGGTTGGACTCCAGAGGATAGTAGAGGACAGAAAGGCCTGGAGGAACCTTGTCGATGGAGTCATGATAGGTCGGACATGACTTCACAACTAACAACAACAAATTTTAGGACATTTATGTTACAAAACTTCTGGAATCATGTTACATTAATATTTTTAATTGTGCAAACACAAACTATATAAGGTTTCAGATTCTTCAACAGCTTTTGTCAAGCTCATCAACAAGGGATGGTGACTATCTCCAGGCCATGGAAGCTGCAAGCATTTTGCTGTGACATATCATAGTATTTCTTGGTCCAGCGTAGAGAATCAAATCAAATGTGGAGCCATATAAAGATGTTTTCTTTGTTTGTCTGTTTAAATCTCCTTTTGATCAGTTTCATTGAATAACTCCTCCTCCTGTGGTATAGAAGAACCCCGGGTCTTGTAGCTTAAAACAAGGAGAAAAGCTTATCTTGGCCAAATTTTTCCATGCCATGTATAATTTTTACACCTTGCTCACTCTCAGACCTTTTTCTAAGAATTCCTAGCATATGTTTCACAAAGCAGTGTCTTAAGTGACAAAAGCCTTAAAGCTCATATCTGAATATAGAAATAAAGGATATTACATGGACTAAACAAACCACACAATATTTATTCCCAGAAGTACGAGGTGCTCCTGAGATCAAACGTTTGCACACCTCCCTTTGCTAATTTGCTATGGCTGCTCCAAGTGCTGGTGCTCAGACTTTTATCTTGTTACATCCCTTGGGACATTGATCTAGACAGAATGGCTCCTTCTTGGCACAGAAGCTATCTTTATGTGAAGCTTTATGGGGTTTTTTTGGTCATGCCTGGGCTTAGTATTTTTGCCAGGAGGCGAGTTAACTATACCTGTCATAGCCCAAGTAGTTAAAGATTAAGAAGGTGAGGAATGAAACAACTTGTTATACCTGTAGTTTGACCTACAATCTCAAACAGAACCCTCCCTAGCAAGACAAAATGAAGGGGGAAGTATATTCAGATTTGCAAGATTCTGTATTACTGTAATCTTATAATAAAAGTAGTATTAGCATTCAGAATAGTACTATTTGGTTTCCTGTTTTGAGGTGCCTTGAAGTGCTGACATATCTCTAATATACATTGGAAGGCCCTATTGAATGTTCACAGACGTTTAAATGTTCACATAGGAAAACCATCAGAACAATTTATCTCAACATATTTCATGTCCATGGATTGTTTAATGCCTATTGATTTACAGGGAAACTACAAATACAGTATTAATACATCAAAAATACTTCTTGGTTCCTTCCGATTCATAATGTCACATTACAACAACTATATGCCTGATTATTCTGTTATTTAAAAGGCACTTTGTCAACCATTGTATACAGTAAATGTCTTTATTGAATATAGTCCACAACCAGCTGGACTTCTAATGTTCTTCTAAAAACCATATTTTCTTGAAGCATGTAATTGCTTTTTTCTCATATACTAAGCCAATATCTTCAATGAGCTACATACAATGACTATAACATATTTGTCCTGATTAGTTCAGGATAGTTCATCCCCATTACAGCATGCTGGCATTTTTGTAGCACTCCACTCCACTTTGTATTTATTTAAACTGAACTGCATAATATGTCACCTGACATTCACCTATCTTAATGAGGTCCTTCTGGAGATTTTCAGTTACATTTTCCCCATTATTGTGAACAGCTAATATCACCTGTAGACAGAACAGATCATTGTTCACCTATGAATTCAATGCAGCCTCTATCACTTACTTACCTATGTAATATTCAGTGTCACAATTGGTAGGCTTGATCATAGTGGGGGGAGAAAAGAAAGATGACATGAAGTATCAGAAGACATACATAATGTGTATTCGGTGTATTAAGAGGCAGTTATTTGATAATTCTGTTCTTAGATTTGTGGGTTCTGGTTGCAGCTGTACTGTAATTTCAGAATATACAAGTAAATAACATAAAGCAAGGTAATCTAAAGAGAGGACCACACATATAGAAGCATGCACAAGTTTATCACTGTATAAAAGCAGTGATACACATAGCATTTATGAAGTTCAGCAACAGGTAAGTAAACCTGAAAATGTTAATCCTGAGGGAAAATAAATGGGGAAAGCTGTTACAGAGAAATTGATGACATTTATAATTAATTATATTAATTATAGTTGTGCAAAAATAGCTTTCTGTGCCAGTTTCCAGAAACAATTTAAAATGCTAACTCAAATCTCTAAAAACTTAATTGATGTGGGAGATCACAGCAGTTACTGTATAAAAATAACATGGGAATATGACTGGGACAGAAGTGGAAGAACATAATCCAAAGTATTCAAAGCAAACAATTTTAATAAAATATTCCCTTGAATCTATATGGAAATTATTTAAAATATATAGCAACATTGTATGTTCTTTATCAGTATTAAATGATTGATTTTTTGATATTTATCTAAGCTTTAACTTCCATTTTGTTTGTATATTTTAAGTATATCCTTGGTATATTTTTACAATTCTTTTAAGTCTTTTGAAGAATCATGGGAAATAAGCCAGTCCAAAGGTCGTTCACACAGGTTTATTCAATACAAGTAACACAGTAGCCAGTAATACAGAACTGAAAGTGTGTTCTCCAGCCGTCTCTTATATAGCCGGCTTTCGCGCCAAAAGAAACAATGTAATTATACCTTGCAACAATTTAACCGCTAACCCTTGCAAAACCACCCACACAATTCCAGGCTGGCTGCAACAGTTTGGCAACTCTTTAACTATATACATCACACTCCTTCACCCCAGATAAAACACTACACAGTAAACTGCAAACACACATAATCTTTTAAATACGTGGGCTTGGATCTAATCTGAGAAGACCGACGTAAGTTGTCCCCAGATACAGGGTCTCACTCTTCAGACCCTTCATTTGACCCCACAGGGTTCCGGTGGGTCTCAGGGGACAAGTTGTCCAGTAACCCCCCCTGATCCAAACCAAGCGGCAAATTCCCAGTAACCGCTTCTTCCACCGCTGCATCAGGCAGGTCGCTGTCCATCAGCACCACCTCCGATGCATCTCCTTTAAGCATACCAGCAGCGCTTTCCTGATGCCTGGCCCAGTGGGCTGAGGGGACGTTCGGCTCTGGGGAAACAGGTTGAACACTGTCAGGGGGCTCAGTCAACCCCCAGCACTTGTCCTGCACAGCTTTGGGAACGTTTAATTCCTTATTTGGCTTGAGCTGATCTATATGGCGTCTCCACACCCTACCATCACTAAGTTCCACCTCATAGGAACGGGAACTTGTTTGCCTGATGACTCTGGCCAGCACCCAAGTTTCGCCCTCCCTATAATTATGAGCATGTACCCTGTCATTAATAGAAACCCCCTTTTCCGGGGCCCTAATCAGCACAGGATCCTTGCTTACTTGGAACCAAGGGTGAGTCCTATCTAAAAGGGTGCGCAGCCTTCTCCCCATTAACAGTTCAGCTGGGCTAACCCCCATGCTGGAACACGGCGTTGAATGCTGCCAAGCCAAAAACACATTGATTTTCTCCTGCCAAGACCCCAGGGACGACTTATTTAATGCTAGCTTTGTCATGTGGACCATTTTTTCAGCCAGGCCATTGCATTTTGGCTTATAGGGCATGGTCAACATGTGCCTGATTCCCAATTGTCCAAAATACCCCTCCATGGCTAAAGAAGTAAATTGCAGTCCGTTATCCAAGACCACAATATCTGGCAACCCATGGGTGGCAAAGATACGATCAAGAACCGCACATACATCCTCAGTGGTAGTGGACCCCATCTTAATCACCTCCATCCACCTGGAAAAGGCATCCACAATTATTAATAACATAGCCCCTTCCATCGGGCCAGCAAAGTCGATATGGATCCTGCTCCATGGCCCCTCCGGCTGTTCCCACCTAGCTGGGGTGACCCTGGGCGGTGATGGACCATGGGCCTGGCAGCTGTCACACTTAGCCACGAAAGTCGTAATATCCCCATCAATTCCTGGCCACCAAACATAACTCCGAGCGATGACCTTCATTTTTACAATTCCTGGGTGATTATCATGTAATAAATGTAAGACCTCTGTCTGGAGGACCTCAGGAATAACCACCCTTTCCCCCCATAACAAAACCCCATGGAGTACTGAGAACTCAGATCTCTTCATTCCAAAAGAAGTGAAAGCCCCTTAACAGGGACCAGCAGGCCACCCCCTCAAGACCCAAGCACTCACAGCCCGCAGCGTAGCATCTTTAGAGGTGGCCGTGGCGATCCGTTGGGCTGAAATCGGACCCTCATCTAGATAATTGAGGGAGAGGAGGGGCACCTCCTCCGCAGGATCTTGTAAGAGGTCAGGCAGAGGGCAGCGACTTAGCGCATCCGCATGCCCCATCAACCTCCCAGACCAGTGTACTAATTGATAATTATAGCTCCTCAGGAACAAGGACCACCTGATGAACCTGGGAGGCATAGCCAGCGGCGTCTGCCTGTCGCCAGCTAATAAGCCCAATGGGGGAGGTGATCCGTGTGAATTTCGAAACGCCTCCCATAGATGTAATCATGAAACTTCTTCACCCCCACAATAATTGCCAGAGCCTCTTTGTCAATCTGTGCATAATTGCGCTCAGCCGGGGATAAAGATCTGGAGAAGAAAGCCACTGGCACCTCCTGACCGTTAGGCAGGACGTGGCTCAGGACAGCCCCCACCCCCACAGGGGAAGCATCACAAGATAAGCGCAGAGGTAGCACTGTAGAGTACTGCATGAGGAAAGAGTCAGCAGAAAGTAATTCTGTTACTTCCCTAAAAGCCTGATCTTCCCTACTACCCCACCCCCAGGGGACATTTTTTTGCAATAACCTGTGCAGGGGTTCAGTCACCGATGCTTTCCCTGGTAAAAAGGTGTTATAAAAATTCAAAAGCCCCAAAAATGCCTGTAGCTCCACTTTTGAGGTTGGTGTGGGTGCCTCCTTTATAGCTCGTACTTTAGAGTCCGTAGGAAAAATGCCCTTGCCATTAATCCTGAACCCCAGGAATTCAACCTCCCTAACCCCAATGACACATTTTGATTCCTTTAATTTGAGGCCAGCTTTCCTAAACTTCTCCAACACAGCCCGCACTCGATTAGTGAGCTCTCCCTCTGAGGGTGCTGAAATCAGCACGTCGTCAAAATAGGGCACCACCCCCGGCAACCCCACAAGTAACCGTTCCATGATGGATTGAAACACTCCAGGGGCAACGTTGACCCCAAATTGAAGTCTGTGACACTTAAATGCGCCCCGGTGAGTCACAATGGTTTGCGCTTCAACCGCTTCCTCATTTACAGGCAGCTGTTGATACGCCTGTGACATATCTAGTTTAGCGAAGTGCGACCCCGGGCCCAAAGTATGTAGCAAATGTTGAATGACAGGAACTGGGTATGTGCTGGCTTGGAGAGCATTGTTCAATGTGCATTTGAAGTCCCCGCAAATGCGCAGGGACCCGTCAGGTTTTAAAGGGGTCACAATAGGGGTCTCCCACTGCGAATAGTCTGTAGGTGAAATAACCCCTTGCTCTAGAAGTTTGTCCAGTTCTGCATCCACCAAATGTTTGATGGCCAAAGGCACCCGACGTGCCTTCAGGCGGATTGGGGCAATGTTTGGGTCTATTTTCAACGCAATGGGAGACCCCACATACCTTCCCAATCCTGCTTCGAACACATCAGCAAACTCTTGGAACACGGTCAGGGACTGCACAGCATGGACCGGCATTGGCTTCAGCATTCCTCCCACATGCAGTCCAAACTTGTGAAACCAATTCATGCCCAACAAAGTAGGCACAGCCACTG
Organism: Calamaria suluensis; assembly: GCA_032468135.1. Classification (NCBI taxonomy): domain Eukaryota; kingdom Metazoa; phylum Chordata; class Lepidosauria; order Squamata; family Calamariidae; genus Calamaria; species Calamaria suluensis. The sequence goes on along the minus strand of JANHFP010007512.1, from coordinate 77,877 downwards.
GTGACACTAGAATAGGTAGGGAGCCTCTGAATTCTCTCTCCCCCACGAAGTGGACATCCACGTCCTTGCAGCCGTACACTGGCAAGTGTCGCCCTTGGCAGTCGATCAGATTCACCCGCACCTTTTTTATGTCCTCTCTTCGTACTTGCCCGTTCAGAGCCTTGAGATTTTTCCACGAAATGAGAGACAGGGATGCCCCCGTATCAATTTCCATGGAGCACGATGCCCCATCGATCTGAACTGACACAAACACCTTCTCACCCCCTTCCATCTCCGCATGTCCAATCCACACCGTGTGCCCTTCCGAACGGGGGTAGGAAGCCGTTCCCTTTTCCTTAACAGGTCCGCTGGTCTTTTTCTCCCCTGGCCATCTCATATCTTTACTCTCAATGGGCACTGGGGCTCTGCATACCCTCGCAAGGTGGCCCTTCTTCTGGCACCTGCGGCACACTGCGTCTTTGAACTTACAGTCATTTTTAGTGTGCTGCTTTGCCCCGCAGCAAAAGCATTTTCGATCTTGAGATTTCTCCCCCTTCTCACTAGGGTCGTCTCTCTCTTTCCTTTTCCAGCTGGCAACTTTATTGCAAGTTGGCAACATTTTTTCACCTTCATCATCCATTCCCTTTTCGGATTCCTCTATCACCTCCTCATAGTTCACACTGGATCCATCCACGGGAGGGGTTATGTGAATCTTTTGAAGAGACTCCGAGGCATTGCTGGAGGACTCACTAGCTCTCGCCTCTCTTAACACCTGTGCAAGTGTAGATTTTTTCTTTTTCAACAGCCTCCGCTGTAAATCTTTATCCCTCACCCCATATATGACCTGATCCTTGATGGCCAGGTCTGGGTCAGGGAATTCACACAATTTAGCCTTCTTCCGAAGCCCCGCCATGAAGTGATTAATTGATTCCCCTTTTTGTTGTATTATGTCCCTGAACTGAAACCTATGAACCATGGACGACTCATCAGGTTCATAGTAGGCAGCCATAGCCACCTGAAGCTCCTTCCACATCATATCTTCAGGTGCATCCGGAGCTGCCACCATCTCTGCCACATCGAACACGTCCAGCAGGCAATGTGTTAGAAAGTTCGCCAGTTTTTGGTCATCGGGAATGTTTGCCATACCGTTGGCTCTCAGGAACAGATTGAATCTCCTCATATAGGATTCCCATCGCTCCCTCTTCGGATTAAATGGTGGCGGGGGAATTGGAGATGCCACCATAGCAGCAACAGGTGTAGCCATTTCGTAGATATACCTGTTGAACGCACACCTTGCTTCCTCTTATTTGGATCCCATCCTCATCGCCAATGAAAAGTAGTGGGAAATAAGCCAGTCCAAAGGTCGTTCACACAGGTTTTATTCAAGACAAGTAACACAGGGAGCATACAATTCAG